>CM055107.1:1000236-1104127 GCA_029204225.1 Diphasiastrum complanatum
TGTGGCAAATCATGCAAGCTTGGGTTACCCACATGGCAAGCCATGTAGGCCCATACCAGGCTTTGCCTACGTGGTTCTATTTGCCAAGCCTGTCGCACACTGCCATGTGGCAAGCCACCTAGGTCTGCCACATGGCAAATCATGGGGGCTTGAGGTTTGCCATGTGGCAAGCCATGTGGCATACATAGGCTTGTATGTCAAGCCAACTGGGCTCTGCCACGTAGGCTTGAGTGGACCTAGAGAGAGAGGGATATAGGTGGGCTCAGAAATTGCCACGTGGTAAGCCACGCAGGCCACATAGGCCTAATAGGCTTGCGTGGTAGGCCACATAGGCATGGCATAGGTCTGATGTTTGCCACATGCAAGCATGTCATAGGCTACCAGATTGGGTTGCCATAGGCTTGTGTGGCAAGCCAACCAAGCTTTCCATGTAGGATTGAGTGGACCTAGAGAGAGAGAGTTGGGTCTCGCAAGTTGCCACGTGGCAAGCCATGTAGGCATGTCATGAGACAAACCACGCAGGCTTGGGACTTGCCATGTGGCAAGCCACATAGGCCTATCATAGGCTTGCGTGGCAGGTCATATAGGGATGAGTCCATGTCCCCTAATTTGACAAGGAGCTTTGAATCTTTGATAGGCCAAGAGATCATTGCTTTGTGTTTCTTCTTTCTTAACAAATATACAATAGATTACATAGGATTTACAACTCCCTCCATAAAACAATTTGTGACAAAAGGATGAGCAAAACCTTCTACATTGGAAGGTTGCTTAAATTGCACAACCTTCTAAGTAAAGTCTTGCAAATTGAGAGCTAGCATTAAAATGTAAAAGATTGAAACCTTTATATTTGGTTTCAAGTCGCCGTATGAGAAAACCCCTAGCCACGGGTCTTCTACCTTGGGGCTATCACTTCATTGAGGCCCTTATAATGCTTCAAAGTCCACTCTACTTTGATGAGAAGTCTGCACACATGAAACGGCTTGAAAGCTATACAAGGATGAGGTGGCCGAGTTGCCTCACGTAAGATTTCTTATCACCTCCTATCATAAAACCGTTAAATCATTGTTGTTGCAAGCATATTTTGATCATTGTGTGAAGTCATCTAATAAGCACTATGGTGATTTTTGATTCTGATGTTGAATATTAACTTGGTTCACAATTGTTTCTTGGATTCTGCTAATACATCTTATCGGAGTTCCTACTATTAGGGTTCTTTCACACAATATGTAGAATGTTTAGTCATCTAGGCTTTGGGCTTGGTCTCCATTATGTAAAATGATTGTTGAAAATGGTGTTTTCAAATTCTCCGTTGTTGGCCCACATGTCTACTTTTTCTATGAGTCATAACTCTACATTGATCATATTCGAATTCTACTCTAAGTCCTAGATCAATAATTCTTCTAATAGATAGCAGATTCGTAGACAAGTTAGGTACATAAGGGACTTTAGAGAGTAGTTTGAATTGATCATTCTGGAAGCTTAATCTTATAGTGCCTTCACCTTCGATAACATGTGTGTTGTTGTCACTTAAGTTAACATACTTTATGGTACTATAAGGTGTATAAGACTGGAAACATTCGATATGACTAGTCATATGCTTAGTGGCTCCGAAATCAAGAAACCAGATGTTGTCATCAAATGTTTTCTTATGGTTGATCATGAATGAGTCTTCATATCAAAATCTGAATGAAGCTTGTGATATCAAGATGTTGGGATTGGATAACCTATAGAAGCTTTGACACCATGCTGAAAAATTTGGAGAAAGAATCCTCGATACTCGGTGCATGTACTATACCTACCCAACTCAAATCAGGGTGTTGAGCTGATGACTCGACCAATTACTTGATCCTAACTTCGAAGTCATTAAAATCAATAAGGTCAATCACGTAAACAACACAAGGTCAAAAAATTGGTAGTTGCGAAAGTGACAAACATTTCAAACCAATCTATACATGAGCCATATCAAATAGAACAATACGTAGCATACATTCATACTGGCATAAACATGAATGCAATAAGACAATGGATTGATTCAGAGAGTAATAAATACAAGTCAGCTTGTCGATCACAAGATAATTGCGATGATAACCACGTACTCGGAACTAGCTATGGTTCTATAATAGCTTCGATGATTTGAAGATCATTTGATAGCTTATTTTGACTCTCTATCTGAATTTAATCGATGTAATAACATATAAAGTGTCTGTTGATGAATCTTGTTTTTGATTACTTGATATGTGATATAGTAACCTATACATTTATTCATATATATATATACAAAAGTACAAAAACGTTGAGCTATGCTGTCTCGAATAGATTTTGGTGGTGATCATGGCTGTCACTATCCAGGTAGGCGGCAATCCTGGTTGTTGCTATTTGAACAAGTGGTGACGTGCCTGCTGTCATTGTCAAAATGGTTGCACAATGTTCAAACTAGCTAGCATAGGTGACTAGCTTTATTTAGAGTGGTATTCTGTAGATTGTGTGACAATGCAAGTAAATATGCAGCAACATAAATGGATCTATATTAACCATGGGATTTAGAGAGAGAAGGAATAAATCCAACAATAATAACCCAAATCATTACTTAAGGAGCCTGGTCTAGATTGAGAATTTCATCTACAAGAAGCCATATTTGCCAAGGCAATCAACACCTCTTGAGGATTGATTAGTAAAATCAATCATTGTCCAAAAATCAAAAAATTCACATGGTATCAAAGCCTAGTACAAGAGGCATATAAATGAATCATTGACCATATCAAAATTATTGGAATTTTATGTTTTTTGATCTAATCTTGAGTGGGCGAGATTGAAGAGAGAGATAACATCATTATATTTTGTTCAAATTGAGTTGTGGGATGTAGATGTACTATCCACACGTGTGAGACCGTACAGTACATGTGTGGAGGAGTTCCATCTTTGAATTTGTCCAAAATCTTGCATACTTATCCAAATCTCATGTTTTTTAGTGCATTGTCTAGATCTAGGTTCAATCTATCAAATGCTAATGATCAACTAGAGGTTTGAATCATTGATGCATTTTTAGATCAGATCATTAAGGCTGATTTGTTTAGATCTTAAGAGGAGTTAATTCAAGCAAGAAAGTGCTAAAATCAACTTTTGAGGGAGTGAATTGCTAGGAATTTTGAGTGGATCTATTGTACCATCATCCAAGCTTGGGCTAGTTTGATTGGGCTGAGACTAGAAGCTTTTTAGTGAACTAGAAGTCTATCTTAGATCATCCATTTTCAGGAAATCTTTGAGCATTTCATAGGCAACTCATTCATTATGTCATCCATGGATGGATTCTTGTTAGAATCTAGTGAGAGACTAACGTCCAAAAATTATTCCATATGGAAAGTGAGGATGGAATCACTAATGGTGATCCATGAACTCTATGATATAGTTCTTGAAGAGGAGGTAGAACCTCAAGGAGGCCAAGAACAAGTAAAATACAAGAAGAAGGCTAAGCAATAACCCCTTGAAAGAGGTAAGTTCTTGTGTGTCGGCCAAAGAGGCTTGGGATTCACTTAAAGGCATTTATGAAAGGACACTTTGCTTTTGAATGCTTTGAAAAGAAAAATGCTTAAGAAAATGAAGATCATGGCATTCTTGCACATGAGGAGGAGGAAAAAGATGGTTTCAACACATCCTTGATGGTAGCATCAAATCCAACTACAAGCAAAGACATATGGTGGATTGATAGTGGGGCTAGTTCTCACATATCATTCAACAAGGACTTTTTCTCTACTTTACTTTCTTGTAATGCTAAAAAATCTATCTACACTGCTAGTGATCAATAATGTAAAATAGATGGTATTGGATCTATTCCATTGTGCTTAGGATCATCTAAGAGGATAGATCTAGATAATGTCTTGTATGTTCCATCTATAGCTAAAAATTTGCTTAGTGTTGGACAATTGATGGATAATGGACTAGATGTACATTTCAAGAATGGAGTGTGTTCCATCTTGAAAAATGATAAGTGCATAGCTAGTGTCATTAAGCAAGGAAGACTTTTTAAATTGGATGCTAATGTGGCCATTGAAAGTGTGAACATGGTTAGGGAGGAGATGACACAAGTGGAGTTATGGCATAAAAAATTAGGCCATCCTAATCTTCAAGCAATGGAATCCATGGTCTCCAAGGAACTTGCTCTCCGGCCTCCCCAAATCATTCTCAAGACGTGGCAAAGTATGTGAGGCTTGTGGCTACCCATTTCCTTTTGGGGAGAAGCTATTACATGTGCTAACTTTTTGTGTAATAGGCTTCCAAGTAATGCCATTGGTGGAATCTCACCATATCAAGCTTTATATGGCAAAAAGCCAAGTGTGAAAGATTTTAAAGTTTTTGGATGTATTTCTTATGTCCATATTCTTTTGGAAACAAGAAAGAAAGAAGATGCAACTTCTCTCAAAGGAATTTTTGTTGTGAAACAAAGGATATAGGATTTTTTATCCTATTTCAAGGAAACTTAAAGCCAGTAAGGATGTCTTATTTGATGAATCTCAAAGTTTCAAGATGTATGAAGGTGAATCTAATCCACAAGGTGTCCAAGATCTTGCAAGGCTCGAGGAGGAGCATCAAGGTGATGAAGCTTTGGAGGATCTACATCAAGATCCAAGAAGTACAAGGAGATCTACAAGGCACAAGGCTGAGCCATCAAGGCTTACCTACTTTGAGAAGGGAAAGCAAAGGGAAGACTCAAATCCTACTACTTCTTACTCTTTCTTAACCAAAATGCTTGAAGATCCATCTAGTTTTGAAGATGCTAGTAAGTCACAATTTTGGAGAGATGCAATGCAAGTAGAGTTTGATGCTTTGCTAGATAATCAAACTTGGGATCTTGTATACCTTCCACATGGGAAGAAGCCACTTTCTTGTAAGTGGCTTTATAGATTAAAGTACAATAAAAATGGATCTATTAATAAGTACAAAGATAGACTTGTTGCAAAAGGTTTCCTTCAAACTAAAGGCATAGATTATGATGAAACCTTTGCACCTGTAGCAAAGCTTGTAACTACAAGGTTGATCATTTGTATTGCTACTTTGTTCACATGGGATCTTTTCCAAATGGATGTGACAAATGCATTTCTTAATGGCTACTTGGAGGAGGAGGTCTACATGTTGCCAACCTAGGGGCTTCATCAAAGATGGAGATGAAACAAAGTTTGCCACTTGAAGAAAAGTTATATTGTCTCAAGCAAGCACCTAGATCTTGGTACTCTAGGTTGCATACCTTCCTCTAATCTTTGGATTTTGTGATAAGTTCTTATGAACCTTCTTTGTATGTCAAATGCAATGATGGAAAGATCATCATCTTGGTTCTTTATGTTGATGATATCATATTGACAGGAAATGATGTTGAAGGCATAAGAAAAGTGAAAATTGCAGTGTCTAGTGAATTCAAAATGGTAGATCTAGGACTTCTTAAGTTTATACTTGGAATAGAAGTTTCTAGAGATAGTGATTGTACTTTTATTTGTCAATCAAAGTATGCTACTTCCATTCTTGAAAGATTTGGGATGAAATATTGTAAAGGGATTGACACCCCTAAGAAGCATCCTTTGAGGACATCACCCTTTTTAGAAAGCTTATAGGCTCCTTAATCTATTTGACAATCACTAGGCCAGATTTGAGTTATTGTGTAAGCAAGTTGAGTCAACATATGCAAAGTCTTTTAGTTCATCATTGGAAAAGTGCCAAAAGAGTGCTTAGATACATCTCTTCTACTAGATTTTTTGCATTCTCTATCAAGGATCTGACTTGCACTTGAGAGCATACTCGGATTCAGATTTTGCGGGTGACAAGATGGATAGGAAATCTACAAGTGCATTTGCTACTTTCCTATGTGGAGGAGTGATATCTTGGCTTTCCAAAAGGCAAGATACTATCTCACTTTCCTCTTGTGAAGTCGAGTACAAAGCATCGACATCAACAACAAAAGAACTCCTATGGCTAAGAAGACTTTTGAGGAGCTTCAAGTGATCAAGGCCGAGGAGATCCCTTGCATCTATTGTGATAATCAAGCATCACAACAAATTGCTACAAATCCTATCTTCCATGCTAGGACAAAGCATATCAAGATAGCACATCACTTTGTAAGGGAGAAAGTGCAATCCAAGGAGGTTCAACTTCTTCGTGTACCATCATCTGAGCGTATTGCTGATATCTTAACCAAGCCTTTGCCAAAGGATCCATTTTTTAGGCTAAGATTTGCACTTGGTATTGTAGATAGATGTATATTGGATTTACCAAGTTAGAATTGAGGAGGAGTGTTGAAATGTCACTTCTAACTTGTTGATCAAACTTGTTAATCTTATGATTAATGTTCACATTCTGATCCCACACGTGTGGAACCTGTTCACACGTGTGAATGGAAGCCAAAATATTGTTTGTATATAGTTGGATTTAAGTTAGATCAATCTACACAAGTGTGAATAAGTTTTTTGAATAGAATCTACGAAATTGCCATTTGGCACTATTTCCTTGTATGTAGCTAGCACTTCCATGTGAATGAGTAAATGCTCCCACATGCTAAGATGTTGTTCACACATGTGAAGCTGGCTGTACCTTATCACATGTACATATTTTTCTTGATCCTATTTTGTAGGGAAGATTCCTATTTTCAAGGAGATAGTTGGATTCTAGCTAGTAGCATAAGTCAACTTTGTGATATGGGAATAACTTGCTCCCATTGATGGATCTAAATGATGTGGCACTCTTCACACGTGCCAGACCTATTGAATTAGCATCCAGGTCGTGCTTGTACTTGATATATAAGTAGATCCCCTTGATCAATGAGAAGTTGATGAGATCTTATGCATTTTGCTTGTGATTTCACCAATAGAATTGTGATTTCATGCTTTGTATGCTATCATTGAGTATTGTACTTTGTTCTCTGCTCAAAGTCCGTATAGGGACTGTTTTCCACACGTGTGAGGCCGTTCATGATATTTATTGATGTTTACACATGTTGATCTTGCTAAATAGTTAAGAATCTACATCTAGATCTTGATCTAATCAATAGAACTTGTTAGATCACTTGATTTGGCAATCAACACCTCTTGAGGATTAATTAGTACAATCAATCATTGTCCAAAAATCAGATAATTCACAACAAGACCTTATATGTAGCCAAGCAAACGATACATATATTAGGTGTTTTTGACTAGATGATGTCAATTTCTAACAATGTACCGATTTTAACTTACTTTGGGAACATGTTTTAAGGTTGGTCTTTTTTGACTTTTACCTAGAATACCCAATAAGAATAAAAGGATTTTGGCACAAAAAGCAACCATGATTGTTTCTTTTTGTAAATCAACCATGTTTCTAGTAAACCACTTGCAGTGTTCATGTGTAAGGCTGCATTTAGGGCATCTTATGCTGTTAAGAATTTTGTGCTATGTGTGCAAACTTGAGAAGAGAGCTCAAGGCATGAATCATTTTGTGTATTTTCTTTCATATTCAAGTGTGTCAATTGGATGAACTATATTTCTTAACATTGTGGATGGTGACAAAATAAACTTCCACAAACTTTAACTCTTTTCCAAGAAGTGTGTGAAAGATAAGAAGAAAGTAGATGCATGTCGGAAGTTTTTCATAAATTCATTTTTATTGTACAAATGATATTCCCTTAGAAGGAATATTTATAATGTTTGAACCTCCCAAAATGAACAAAATTTATCCTTTTTGTTTCCCTTTCACATCTTTGTTTGTTTCAAGTTTCAAGGGATGCCTCAAGATATTTCAAACAAGGAGACTAGTTGTCTTGGAAGCACTTGCTCTTTGTAGCAATAGAATGAATTTTTTGTAAGAGCAACTAGATGAACATTTGTTTCAAATGTTGATCCTTTGCTTTTGCAAGAATTGTATGTGCCTATGCAATGAATATATTCATACCTTTTTGAAGGGATTTGAGATCTATGGACGTATACTTGTGACGATTCATTGTTATCTCACAAAAATCTATACCAAATTTGCAAACTTGAACAAATCATTACTCTCCTATCTTTTCATACTTTTCTGAAGTGATTTGCACTATCCCCTTGGTTTTTCTCTCCCTATTTTTTTCCACCAACATCAAAGCTTTGTTATTTTTCTCATTATTGCTTTTTTGTTGTTCTCATGAGTGTGAAAGGTACTCTTACATGTTTTTTGCAATTTCTAGTTTTAATTTTTTGTTTTGATGAATGTGATAGGTACTCTAAGATGTTTCTTTTTTCTGAATCACCATAGTTGGAAACATCCTCTTTAACACCTTATTTTGGGGACATATGTATTAGGGTTGTCTTTTATGACTTTTTACAGGATACCCAATCAATCGTTTGCAAAGTGAAGATACACTTTCAAAATCTGATCATTGTAGAATTTATCTACTAGGAGCAATCACGATTGTTTATTTTTTGTAAAATGACTATGCTCTTGGTAAACCATTTGTGATATTCATGTTAAGGATGCATTTAGGGCATGTTATGTTGTAATTAAGTTTGTGTTGTGCACACAGACTCAAAAATGAGATAAGGGATAAAATTTGCAATGGCATTATTGAGGAAAAATAGCTTAGAAAGTCATATCATTTCCTCCACAAGTGAAAAGGAAACCTACACAAATGATTTTCCCTTGGAGTTGTCAAATGAGACATCACATACAAGCTCAAGCTCTCCCTCACGAGCTCGACAATGTAGGAACACACAAGCTAATATTTGTTGTAAAGCATATTCTAAATTTACATAGTAATAATCAAACACCCAAAATTCTAAACTAAACAATCATTCATGTGAGATAAAGAGCGAGAGAGAGGGAGAGAGAGTATTCAAAAAAATGAAGGAAAATCAAATCTAGTTTTCAAGAATTAGAAAAATTACAACAAAACAAAGTCAGGTAACTTTTTTCAATACCCTTGGGGCCGGGCATCCAAAATTTCTTGGTCCGAAGTTAGAGCCTCCCATTGGAAATCAAGAAGCACTCACTCACAAGGCAGGACCAGAAAACAATATGCCCAATATGCTACCTACACATTGAGATTTATATCTTCTGGGTGGGGGGCCATTCATCGATGATCATCCGCCCATGATCCATCCTTCCTCCTCGTCAAACCCGAGTCCTCCTCTTCAAACAGGAGCAGCAGCTGGGGATTATGCTTTGATATGGGTGATCGTCAGTTACAGTATCCAGGAGCGAAATAAGTGCACACACGCTTGCCCCCACCTCACCTCACCATCATCGTCGTCGTCGTCATCCGTGGCTGGAATGAGTTAAGCAGGTCCTTGATTCGCTGGACGCATTTTAAATTCGGGTGCGTTCATGTGAACCTATTTTCTACCCTGCTTCACCAATCCTTCTAGCACACGGCTCATGATTTATCAAGGACCAGATTAATGCATGATTATGGAGAGTACTAGCTCTTATATATAATCCTTTTCAGTTCTCACTCATCTCCTTAATCAAGCTTCATGTAGCTGATTGTCAATACTCTTAACCTACAGGGGGAGAGACAAGAATAAAAAGCAGAAGAAAGAAGAAATTTGAGGGCTTCCTGTACTAAGCTGAGTACAGAAGATGAAAAATGTACATCAACGCATGGGTAAAAATGGTGGGGGTTATCAAGTCTCCTGTACATTAAGTAGAAAAGTTAAAACTTGATCAAATTTCTATGACTGCACAAGAGATGATTTAAAACCACAAAGCCTTGATGTGGTTAAGCTCTCAAGTACGGAAAGAGAAAAAAATCCAAGTTCTCTGATTAATAGTATTGAGTTTAGGTTGCATGTGATCGGTAGGTCTGTCTCTGGTAAGAAGAGACAACTTATGTCTATGATGAAGACATATACTGGTCGTCATACGAGCTTAGTGGGGGAAAATCAGATGTCATGTGAAGCTACCATGCCACATGAAATTCCTTTTATTCCTAACGATTAGACGATAGAGCGTACCACGCGTACTCTGCTAGCTTGCTTCTGAATCACCACACATATGTTTATTGAGACGGTAAACGAAAGCGAAATATTTGAACTAAAAACGAAAAGGAATCAATAAGGACCTCCTGCCTGACAATATTTCAAAATTATTATCTCAATTGCCTTTGACATCTATTTTAGATAACCATACGAACTTGTCATTTGAACTTTCTAAGTATCACGTGAAATAGAAAGCGAATGTCTAGCTTCTCTTCAAGGTAGGAATGTGCAAGAATCATTTATATGCATTATTTGAAATAGGAGAGTTACCTGCATAAAGCTTGTACTTGTGCTTGTGCGTATCAAAGTACTCCAGATGTTGCATAAGTCTTTTGCCATGCATGACATGTACTTAGTTGCTAGTTTTTCGAAAATTACAGAAAAGTAAGTGGAAATTCTGTATAGTAGTAAAATCAAATTGAAAAATCGTATTCAGGAGATGTTTCCTCATCTTTGAAAAGTTTTGAATTTTCATGTTGCAGATATGATGGTCATGCCATTTAGAAAAATACGATGGTCATGTGCAGCGCATCTCAACTGATCAGTACATCAGGTTTTCGAAACATGTTTCTGTAAAGCTTTTTTCAAATAAATGCTACTCTTGAAATTTTCTCGGCCTAGGCACCATTTGCAAGTCTTTTCAAGCTGTGGTGGGAATGCTTGCAAAATGGCTATCTTTTCCCCATGGCTGTCAAAGGTCCAGAGACTTTTGTGTCACTCAAGGTGCTCATTGCTAGTATTGCAATGTTCCATGTTACGAAGCACACTTCTTCTGAAATCAAATGGAAGCTTTGACATCAATAGCCATTCTCGTTATACTACAACTGGAAGATCCATTTCAAGCACAAGCAATGGTGAAGCAACCATTGGATTGAGACTCGCTGCGACAAACACGTTTCCTACTTCAACAAGCATGAAAGATGGTATTCTTTATTTATTTGAATTGCACATTATTTCTCTATTACTTTCATCTTGCAAAGTATTCTTTATCTATGCTTGATGTTTTAGAACCTTAACTTTTGTAGTTAAATTGTTGCAACCCTGTGTGAGTTGTGAAATTTAACTATTTAAGAGCTTTCCCATTTACTTTATTGCTCCTTCAAGTTTTATGCTCCATATTTTCTTGGTATGCATATAGATACGGCTCATCTCATAAGTGTGGGGCACATCTTCGCTATATATGCATCTTCGTGAACTTACATATTGTGTAACAAAGGTATTGTTACACTTTTATTTCTTTCAAACAATTGCTTTAAGGTCTCTCTTCACAAAAACAACCAAAAGCTACAATTGGAGAATTACGTGGTGCATCTTCATGAACCAACATACTCGATCATGAACTATAGAAAGATTCCTTGGAGATTCAGGCCCCATCCATTCGCTACCTCAAATAGCTACTCAGAAGAGCCCAAGCCTGAGACCTCAGCTGTGTCCCATACCCACCCCCTTAAGATTGACTTTCTATGGAAACTCAGCTCCATACCCATGATTGTCTTAGAGTTGAAGCTAAATTGTTCAAAATGGTGAAAGAAGTTCTAGTTCAATATGTTGTGGATGTGTTCAATCATGCATAAAGGGAGAACTTTCTTGTAATATGGTCGCTAAGCCATAGTGACAAGTCTTTTATTGAGCAGATTCGAATTTCAAATTATTTCAGGTTTTTTGGGATTTGAATCGTTCGATTTCATGCTATGGACAACCTATCCCATATCATTGTCACTCTCTTTAACACCGTTGTCGCAACCAGTTTCCTTCCTCTTGGTGCACTAATGTCACAAGAGGGGTAATCTTATGAGGTGGGAAAATTATTGGACCATCATGATCGTACATGTTGATGCAAATCGGGATGGCCTAGAGCATGTAAAAACACAACTCTAGACAAAAACTTAGCAGAAGCTTGTAGGATCTTGGATCTTCGAAGCCCACAAGTTGCCTTGAGACTTAAAAGATCACTTGCGTTGAACAGGCATCAACATGCAAGACATGCATGTGACATGCATGTAGCATGCAAAACTGAAAACGATGCAGGAGGTCTAGAACATCTTAGGAGTATCTTAGATTCAACCTGAACTGAGAACTGATGTCAGAATAGTTTTCTAGATCAAAAATCAGAAATCAGCCTTGAAAATAGGCGCAAATCTGATTTGGAAAACTGTTTAGATCTCCTCCAAATCAGCACTGAATTTGATGTAAATACACTTGATGGAAACCTCTAATCATAACAGAGATTCTGCAAGTGATCTGACAAGGATTGATCAAGTATCGATCAGGTTATGAGCAACTGTAGATTTCAGCCTACATGTAGAAATCAGAAAATTAAAATGGCTGAATGGATCTAAAACTCGGGACAGCAAGAAAGCATAAAAATTGATGGAAAGAACATAAGCAAAATACAAGAATTGATGCAGACTATACTACCGAATCACCAAGAGGAAAGATGTTGGGAAGGGGAAGGCTCTCCACCCTCTCCTCCACCAAGGATCTCAAGAAGATCAGCGCTTGAGGAGAGGAGAGCCCTTTTTATATTTTTTGGTTGAGAATCAAGGTACAATGCATGGTAGTAGGCTGATTGGCATGTAGGAGTTCTCTCTTTGTTTACATGTAGTGTATTAGGTAGGAATAGTAGTTAACTTGTTCCTAGCCATGCATGAGTCTCTAGGACCCACAAAATTAGTCTAGAGAGAGATTAAAACTGTAGGGAATCATGCATGATTTGGGGTAAACCTTCAGTGCCACATTTGACCGTTCTTGTTGAGTTTGTTGTGCCTCCTTCCTCCTAGCATATGATAAATCCGGGCACCAAGTCTCAGCAGAGTATAAAACAACTGGGGAGACAGTGGCAGAAAATAGCAAGCATCTGGAACAAAATCTCTCCATATGAAGACGAGAAGTATGCCCCTTACGGAGTCTGGTGAGGGCTGTTGGTCAAAATGTCAGTAGTGGACCCAAATAGGTGTAAGTGGTCACGATCTCAATCGGCAGCCCATCATAATAGAAAGTCACATCTTCATATGCTGTCTATTGGTGTTGAACACCATAATCTTGGTCTTCTTAGTATTAACTGTCAATCCCCCAAAGCTGACAGAAGCGATGTAAAGCAGCAAGGTGTCTCTGTAAACCAGCTGCAGAGGATGAGAGAAGAACCACATCATTAGTGTATAGGAGAATGGGGATAATAATATCCGCTAAGGGACAGCCCTCTCCACCTTCCTTGCGAATAATCCGCTCAAGGTCATCCATATATAGTGCAAAGAGAGTGGGTGATAAGGGGCAGCCCTGCTTCACTCCAATGGTAGAATGTATCAGCGGGGACCAGCCACTACCATCCCTGAAACTCGCCAGAACTCGCTCATATAAAGTAATGATTGCGACAATAGTCTCTTCTGTGAAGCCAAGTGAAGATAACCTCTGGAAAAGGAGATGTCTCGGAACAGAGTCAAAAGCTTCGCGGAAGTCCACAAAGCAGCAATAAACTCTTTGTCTCTGATGTTGTGCCTCCTCAATAATGCATCTCATAATGAAGATCTGATATGAGGCAGAGTATCTTGGTCGAGTAATCGTCTGTAATATAGAACCATTAATCTTAGACAAAGTGTGACCAATCATAATGGTGCGGTAGTTTTCTACATTCATGGGATCACCTGCCTTGAGGATGGGATGAAGGATATTAGTACACCATGCGGTGGGAAAACCAGAGGTCACAACGGTGTTAAAGGCGTGAGCAATATAGGGAGAGATAAGGTGTGCTAGAGGTTTTAGGAAATCTACGTTTAGAGAATCATAGTCAGTGGCTTTATGAAGTTTGACATGTTTAATGGCGTTTTCAACCATGTGTGGAGTAAAAAGCGCGCAGTGGGTAGGTCGTGGTGAGAGTAAGGTAGGAGGGGAGTCAGAGAGAGAGAGAGAGAGAGAGAGAGAGAGAGAGAGAGAGAGAGAGAGAGAGAGAGAGAGAGAGAGAGAGAGGGAGGGAGGGAGGGAAAGAAAAAGATCTTTATTAATGTCTTTTCCATGCCAAGGGCATATAAGAAGTACATGTCAAGTATGTGGTAACCATGGGAGCGTATAAAACGTCTCCAAAACTGTAATAAAGAAAACATCTAGTACAAACTAAAACAAAAATAGACACGTATGCAAAAGTGTGTGTGCATAATAATCATCTGTACATATGTCAAGATGTCAAGGCTATGATGATGATGATGATGATGCTGTGCTGCTACTGTAAAAAGATGTAATGCGAGCCACAACATGAGAGAGCACTGGAGTCTGCCGGCGTCGTCTGTGCGCATGAGCATGTGTAGTAGTACGTCTCTGCGTAGGATGTCTGGCACTTCACCCCAATAGTGCTCCAAATGTGATCAAATATGCCACTGCTATGTCGGAAACATCCTAGGACACGCTCATAAAGTGCCATCACAGCAAGAACGATGTCAGTGGAGAAGCCGAGGTCGCGGAGTCTTTGGATGAGCAATGAGCGAGGAACAAAATCAAAGGCTTTCCTGAAGTCCTCTCTCTCCTGTGCTTAGCTTCCTCAATCAAGGCCCGGAATGTGAAAATGTGATCTGTGGTAGAGTAATGGGCTCGAAAACCTGCCTGACCCATAGCATGTAGTCTCCTAGTCTCCGCCTTTGAGCTCACAACATACTGAAGAATAGTACCATATAGTTTTGCCAGGACATGCCCAATCATGATGGTACAGTAGTTACTCGGAATCATGAGGTCACCATTGTTATGGATGGGGTGGATAATGTTAGTGCACCAGGATGATGGAAACTGGAGACAACTGCGGAATTAAGAAGGGTGGCTATAGTAGGAGAGTAAGTCCGAGGCATGGGAAAGGAGTTCAAACTCAAGGTCTTCAATATCTCTGGCCTTGTGAGACTTCATCTTCTTAATGGTTGCAAGTACCATGTTAGATGTGAAGAAAGAGAACTCAGATGGTCGTGGAGATATACATATGGGTGGATCAATAGGGACGGTATACAAGTTAGTAGCATAATCAGTCCAGATGCGGAGGTCCTCCAGGAGGGGTGGTGGAGAGCGAGGAATGAACTCACGCAAGGTTGCATCGAATCGTGGTTCGAACCGCCTTTTACGGTTCGAACCATCGAATCGTTCGGACCCGGTTCGAACCGTTCGAATCGTTCGAACCGTTTGGCCCTAAAACGATTCCATCGCGATTCGGCCCTCGGTATTCTGTTCGCGCCCGAGAGAGAGAGAGAGAGAGAGAGAGAGAGAGAGAGAGAGAGAGAGAGAGAGAGAGAGAGAGAGAGAGAGAGAGAGAGAGAGAGAGAGAGAGAGAGAGAGAGAGAGAGAGAGAGAGAGAGAGAGAGAGAGAGGGTGGGTGTGCACTCAGGAGTCAGCACTCTGTGTGCACTGTGCATTTGCCATTCTGATTGTGTGTGTGTGCTCAGTGCTGTGTGTGTGAGAGAGAGAGAAAATGGTGTGATTTTGTGTGTGTGTGAGTGATTGTGTGTGTGTGCACTGTGTGTGTCCACTGTCTTTTGATGTGCATTGTGTACAGTGTGTGAGTGAATCAGTGAGTGTGTGTGAGAGAGTGTGTGTGTGTGTGTGATATTATGATATTGTGTGTGTGTGTGAGTTTTGAGATGTGTGCACACTGCACTGTGAGTTTGTGTGAGGCTTGAGCATTGAGATTGTGTTTGTGTGTGTGGGCAGTGGGCATTGTGAGATGGGTGTGGGACCTGGGTAGCTACTTAGTTAGAAGTTAGAACTTAGAACTTAGAAGTTAGGAGTTAGTGACTAGTCTGAGTTAGTAGTTACTAGTTAGTACTAAGTAGTTACTAGAGTCTAGTTAGAACTGTTACGAGCTCGTAACCAGTGCCGAACCCTAGAGAACACAGATAGGTCAGATACCACAGTCAGGGTCGTGTCCAGCGTACATGACCAACAGGGCAAGACAGTGTGAGTAGTGTGCCCCAGCACGGTCCATAGCCATGGCGGGCCTAACACAGCCTAGGGACCCTGTCAGTAGGATAGGGCCCCCAGTTGGGTCCCGACGTGCAGTCGGCCACGTCAGTGCCACGTGGCCGACACTTGGCAGTAGCATGCTACCAGTCCTCACACTGGGCTAGGAGGGGCTTACTCTATATCAGGGAGTAGGCAAGGTTGGGTGGATCAGTGAGTGTTTGCCCTACTGTGGTGTTAGGATCTATTACACTGGTATCAGAGCCATCTCCATTCTAGGGAGTTTAGGACAGCAGTAGAGAAAGCTATCAGAAGATAGGAAGTGTTTCTCAGATTCTCAGAGAGGAATAGAGGAGGAGGATCGCTGTAGGAGCAGTCTTCAAACTTCTGATTTCCACTGAGAAATCACAGTAGCAAGGAGTCAGATTCCAAGTGTAGGTAACTCGCTGAAAAAACAGCTGTTTCTCACTGACTTCAGAGGATTCTTCGTAGTTTTCCCAGCGAAATTAGAGTAGGAAGAAGCCAGCACCTCCATCGCTGTACAGTCAGAGACCTACATCCGATTTCCAGGGAAAAAGTTACTGGTTTTCAGCGAGTTGGAAGCCAAAAAAGAGGAGCAGGGCCAGCGCTGCCAGTGCTTCTGAAAATCTGGTTTTTCAACAAGTTTTTGGGCCCCAACGTCAGAGATTTGGAGCAAGAGGATTTCTACCAGATCAGCGAGTAGGAGACTTCTGAAATTTCAGAACTCAGAAGGGTTTTTGGACTTCAGATTTGCCTTTTTGTGGACAAGTTGGATTGCAATCAGACCAGCGAGCTACTATCCTCAAAAAACCGGGAAATTTAGTACCGTTTTGAAGCCTCAAACTGGCATTTTTCGGAACAGCAGGTCTGAAATTTTGGGGAAAAGAGCTGAAAGGGTTCCTCTTCATTCTTTCTTTGGAAGTACAGTCCTCAGAAACAGCTAAGTCATCTTTCCTTTCCCTTGTACAGTTGTAAATTAGTCTTTTAGACTTTTTTCCTTCAGAAGTTAAGGTAGCTCTCTTTCAGTTTCGAAGATGACCACTCCTCAGGGACCTGATCAACCCCAGGAGAGAGGCTTCGACGAACTTGAAACAGAAGCCTTGGCTTACAGAAAAGGGAAGGAACCCATGGAAGTAGAAGAACAGGAACAGTTCGCCGAAGAACTCGACGAACTAGTTACCAAGGAGCAGTTCCTCCAATTGGTAACAGAAGTGGACGAACTGAAGCTGGCATTAGCCAATTTCAAGTCCAGTGTGGACGACTCGTTCGCTGAACTCAAAAACTTGATTTTGAGCTCCGCGAAAGGAAGCCTTCCCTCCACTTCTCAGTTATCCCCTTCTCCACTTCCATCAGTTTCGGGTGAGACTTTACGGTCTCACCCCAGTGGTTTTAAAGATTTAAAGCCTCCTACTTTTAATGGGGAAGAGAAGGATAGAAATGCAGATATTCTACAAACCTTCCTCAGCAAATGGAAGAACATTCATGCTCTTAAACAGACCCCTGACCATTTGCAAGCAATTGAGGCCAGTCTTTCTTTAGGGCCTATGGCCTATAAGTGGTGGTTAAATCTCCAGGAGACTGGGCAGACTCCCCGGTCATGGAAAGCTTTTGAAGAAGCTTTCCTAAGAGAATTTCTACCAGAGAATGAACTTGATAGAGCCTGGGAAGCCTGGGAAAGAACAGTAATGGACAAGTCCCTCATCCAATATATCTCGCAGTATCGAGAGGCAATTTTAAAGATTAAAAATATGGATGACTATCAAAAAATCAGGGGATTTGTCCGTGGCCTCAAAGATGAATATAAAGTAGAGGTCCAGAGAAACTCGCCTACTACCCTTGAGCAAGCTCTCAGATATGCTCAAATCTATGATGATTCAGTGGGTAGGAAGAGAGCGAGACAGCAACCACTTTCTGAGCAGCTTCCTCAGAAAGACTTTCAATTTAAAAAGAAATTTTTAAAAAGAAAGAAAGAAGATAAATTTAAAGGTGAAGCTCCTCAGAAACGCCCTTCACTCATACAGCCCTTAAAACCAGATGATTTTGAGAAAGCCAAACAGGAACGTTTGTGCTTTGTGTGTATGGGCAAGGGACACACAGTCAGACAGTGTCCCAAGGGGCCTTTCACTAAAAAAGATAAAAAACAAGTTCATCTTGTTCAGACTGTATGTTTCCCCAGTAACTCGGCAGCTTCCGAGATCAAAGTGTATCATGAAGATCATGAACACGGTTGCCAGCTGACCTCTGCAATGCTAGCGAGACCCTTCAGCTTTGGGCCGCATGACCTAGTACGTATGCATGGGAAAGTTGGTAACCAGTCAGTAAGAGTCATGGTTGATGATGGGGCAACCCATAATTTCATCAACCACACCCTGGTTAAAAAGCTTAAACTACCAGAAGTACCTAGTCAGCATAGGTACATAGTTTCATTAGCTAAGGGTGAAGATAAAAAAATATGGGAAACTATGGTAAGTAAGTTAAATCTTGGTATTCAGGGGTACCAAGATCAAATAAACTTTCAGATAATGCACCTGGATCGAACAGACATTGTTCTCGGGAGAGATTGGCTCTACAGTTTAGGACCTTCCCTCCACAGGAACTATCAGGAGAACACCCTCAGCTTTCAGTATAAAGGCCGAGAGATCCAGTTGCATGGGGAGCATGATGTTCCCAACAGCCCTATGGTCTGCAGTTCAGAGCTCTGTCAGCTAATCGGAGACGAAGACCATCAGGTATTCTTATGTGACTTTCAGTTTATTCCTGAAGTTTCTATTTCCAGTTCTATGTTTTTCCTGAAGATTTGCCACATGGTTTACCACCTAGCAGAGAGGTAGATCATGTAATAAACCTAGTACCAGGTACAGCACCTGTTTCTAAACCTCCGTATCGGGTTAGCCGAACAAAGGATGAAGAAATAACTAGGCAGTTAACAGACTATCTTGGGAAAGGCCAAATTCAGACCAGTAGTTCACCATGGGCCTCACCAGTCCTATTGGTGAAAAAGAAAGAGGGGTCTATGCGTCTTTGCGTAGATTACAGAGCCCTCAATAAAGTCACAATTAAGAATAAATACCCTATGCCTCGAGCAGACGAGTTGTTTGATCAACTCGACGGGGCTAAGTTTTTCAGCAAAATAGACCTCAGATCGGGATATCATCAAGTCCGTATAAAATCGGAAGATGTCTCGAAAACAGCTTTTAGGACTCGTCACGGTCATTATGAGTTTAAGGTGATGCCATTTGGGCTCACAAATGCTCCAGCTACCTTTATGACCTTGATGAACAGTGTCCTCAGACCATACTTGGGTAAGTTTGTAGTCGTATTTTTAGATGACATCCTCGTCTACAGCAAAACGAGGAAGGAGCATCTAAAACACCTCAGAAAGGTGTTTCGACTGCTCAGAAAGCATAGGCTTTATGCTAAACAATCCAAGTGTGAATTCTTCGTTGAAGAAGTAGCATATTTGGGTCACATTATCTCTTCAGATGGGATTAAGATGGACCCAAATAAGGTTAAAGCCATACTCAGTTGGCGGAGACCTCAGAATATTTTGGAACTTCAAATCTTTCTTGGTCTGGCGGGATATTACAGACGATTTGTCAAGGAATATGCTCAGATAGCAGTCCCTATGAAAAATCTCCTTAAGGGGAAGGGAAAGGAGTTCATTTGGGAGTCCGCACAACAGGAGAGCTTTGATGCTCTCAAAACAGCCTTAGCTACAGCACCAGTTTTAAAGGTCGTCGACCCCAATCAGCCATTTGTGGTCGAAACAGATGCTAGCGACTTTGCAGTAGGTGCTGTGCTAACTCAGGGTGGACGACCAGTTGCGTTCGAGAGTAAAAAACTCGAGCCAGCACAGACTAGGTATAGTGCCTATGAAAAGGAACTCTTTTCTATAGTCCATGCCCTTAAGACTTGGAGGCATTATTTGTATGGTGCCAACTTTGAGGTCCTGACAGACCATGAGAGTCTCAGATACCTTTGCAATCAACCTGAGCTTAGAGGTCGGAAAGCTCGTTGGGCAGAGTTGATGCAAGAGTTTGACATGTCTATCAGATATAGGCGCGGAAAATTCAATACAGTAGCAGATGCCCTTAGCAGAATGCCTATGATAAACGAGCTGAGTTTTACTCAGATTCGTAATGAGTTACTCGAGTCCTTGAGAGGGAAATGCCAGCATGATGCATTCTTCTCTATTATCTGGAACTCAGTCCAGAACAGACAGTTACAGACTCCAGAACCAGTTCCCGGGGCTGGTGCCAGTTCATCCAAGAATACGGCAGTTTCCGTTGAGGATGATGATGAGTCCGAGTATACGTCGTCAGATGACGTTGAGGATTCTGAGCCTGTATCACCCAAGCAAACCCCAGTGGTTGAGGGTCAGTTGACTCAAGGATTCAAATGGAAACAGTATTCCATTCAGGATGAGTACTTGCTCTATAGAGATAGAGTATGTGTCCCCAATTCAGAGGATTATAGGCAGCAGGTCCTATATGAATGTCATGACAATCCTAGCGCGGGACACCCAGGCATACAGAAGACCTATGAGCTTCTTCGTAGGCAATTTTTCTGGCCCAGTATGAAAAAGGACGTCCACCAGTATGTAACCAGTTGCCAGAAATGTCAAGTAAATAAAGCAGAGCGTTTAAAGGCAGGAGGGTTGTTGCATCCCTTAGAAATACCAGCTGGTAAATGGGAGAGTATCTCCATGGATTTTATAGTAGGCCTGCCTAAAAACCAAAAGGGTAATGACGCTGTATGGGTCACAGTTGACCGTCTGACCAAAATGGCTCATTTTATTCCGACCAAAACAACCGTTAGAGCTCCAGAGTTAGCGAGGTTGTTTGTAGACGGGCTATTTAAATTGTACGGTCTACCTTCCGGCATAGTCAGCGACCGGGACAGTAAGTTTACTGGAAATTTTTGGAAGGCAGTATTCCATCATCTCCATACTAAACTTAATATGAGTACCACCGACCATCCACAGACGGACGGTCAAACAGAAAGGGTAAATCAAGTGCTGGAGGATATGCTTCGTGCATACGTCAGCAAGAGGCAGACTAATTGGGAGGAGTATCTCTCGATATTAGAGTTTGCTTACAACAGTACCAAACATTCAGCTACGGGATACAACCCATTTATGCTGATGTACGGTTTTCAGCCACGCTCACCCACAGCTGTAGGGTTTAAACAAGAAAAAGTTGAAGCAGCCAGAAACTTTTTAGAAGACCTAAACCAAATGATAGAACATGCTAAGCGTAGCATTAGACAATCCCAGGATCGAGCCAGGCATTATGCAGATCCACACAGACGGGATGTGCAGTTCTCCACTGGTGAGAGAGTCTACTTGAGAGTCCCAGTTGACTCTAAAACCCTCAAATCAGGAGTGTGTGCTAAGTTGTCTCCAAGGTATTGTGGTCCCTTTACCATCAGTAGGAGACTAGGCAAGGTCACCTATGAACTAGAACTCCCACACAGCAGTAAGGTTTTTCCAGTTTTTCATGTAAGTCAGTTACGAAAAGCCTTAACCAGATCAGATAATCTGGTAGGGGACAGTGTTCTAGTTCTCCCATTGGATCCTCAACAACCTCCACATGAACCAGAGGAAATTCTTGATAGTAGAGAGACGCAGACTCGTCATACTCTATACCGAGAATATCTGGTTAAGTGGAATGATCAGCCTGTTGAGAATGCCACTTGGGAAAGAGGCAGCGTCCTTCGCAAGATTTTTCCAGACTTTGTCTTAGAGGACCAAGACGGTTCTTAAGGGGGAGGGAGTGTTACGAGCTCGTAACCAGTGCCGAACCCTAGAGAACACAGATAGGTCAGATACCACAGTCAGGGTCGTGTCCAGCGTACATGACCAACAGGGCAAGACAGTGTGAGTAGTGTGCCCCAGCACGGTCCATAGCCATGGCGGGCCTAACACAGCCTAGGGACCCTGTCAGCAGGATAGGGCCCCCAGTTGGGTCCCGACGTGCAGTCGGCCACGTCAGTGCCACGTGGCCGACACTTGGCAGTAGCATGCTACCAGTCCTCACACTGGGCTAGGAGGGGCTTACTCTATATCAGGGAGTAGGCAAGGCTGGGTGGATCAGTGAGTGTTTGCCCTACTGTGGTGTTAGGATCTATTACACTTAGAGAGATCTGTAGACTCACCTGAGAGAGAGAGAGAGAGAGAGAGAGAGAGAGAGAGAGAGAGAGAGAGAGAGAGAGAGAGAGAGAGAGAGAGAGAGAGAGAGAGAGAAAGAAAGAAAGAAAGCTTTATTAATGTCTTTTCCATGCCAAAAGGCATATAAGACTAGTAAATGCACATGTCAAGTATGTGGTAACCATAGGAGCGTATGAAACGTCTCCAAAACAGTAACAAAGTAGCAATCTAGAGCTAAAGCTATAAACTGATATAGATGTGATGCTATTAGAAACATGTGGGAGCATGTATACTGCTAACAGTCATGAGTGAGATATGACATTATCATCTAGTCCTGTCCTGCTGGTGCTGATGATATAGAAGGATGTAATACGGCCTGTGGCATGAAGGGCCACTGGTGGTCTCTGACGTCGTCTGAGAGGATGAAGAGGTCTCCTCGTGATAGGTCGAGTAGCTCGTGCTGCAACATGGGTATGTGTGGGACGCTATCTCTGGTCTCTGTGGGCAAGTAGGTCATCATCATCATGGTCACCGTCATCAAAACGTCCTCTCCTCCTGGAGAAGAAAGAAGTGATCTGAGGCTGAGAAACCTGACTCGGTTGGGCTGTCTGATACAAATCCTGTCGTAGTATAAACATCTCTCGTATCATGAGTGCCGCGCATCGGGAATCCTCATAAGCTATGAGCGATCGTAAAGTGACAGGTGTGTCTCGGAACAAACAGTGGTATCTCCCTCTGATCTCGTAATATACCGGGCACCTAAAGATAAAGTGCTCCTCTGACTCCACCTCCTCTAAAGAGCATAACTGGCAAATCCGCTCCTCTCTCGGGGTACCCTGGAATCTACCAGTCTCAATAGCCAACTGATGTGATGATACACGGAGCTGTCCCAATGTAAATCTGAGGCAATGTGATAGTCTCGAGTCCAAATAATGCGGTAAGACCGGGACCCCTGCTATGTCAAGCTCAATAAAATGAGTCCAGTAGTAGCCGGGTTTCACCCCAAGCTGTCGCCCCCAAGTGCGGTCGAGATACGCCCGATATAAGATGCGCCTGATATACTGATGAGTACCTGAGGGGAGCTCTGTAATGGAGATACCAAATGACTCAAGGAGGAAATGGGATGCCTGAGAGAACCACGATAGTCGATAGCCCTGGTCATGAAGAAAGTGTGAGGAGACCAGTGCTGTCTGTGTATATCTCATATCCTCATCGGGCAGAGCCTGGATTCTCTGAATGTATGTGATAAGCTGGAACGCGGCATATATCTGAATGGGTGGAACGACAAACTCTGCAAGAAGGATCTCATGTGGAACCGAGGGCTTCGCCCGAATCATACGGGCTAACATGGTGGTCTGCAATTGTGAAATGCTGGCCCAGTGTGATGAAGGGAGGCCGGTGCACCATGTCTCTGCTGCATATAAGGCTGTGGGGGTGACAATATTATCAAAGAGTCTACACTTACTGCGAACATCTCGGATGAGCTTCTTGAAACAGAATCGCTCCCCCCTTCCCAAGTCGGGTGGTGGCAGCTTGCCGCATGCTGAAGGTAGGACCAGAGAAGAGTATCCCCAAATAGGTATAAGAGGAAACTACCTCTAAGGCCTGTCCATCTAAGATGAGCTCCTGGCGCTGCATGAAGGCTCGAGAAGTGTTGAAGACCATAACCTTGGTCTTCGCAGTGTTCACCCCCAACCCCCATCTGGTACAAAATCCCTGTAAACAATCCAGCTGCCTCTGCAAACCCTCTCTGGTCGGGGATACTAGTACTACATCATCCGCATAAAGGAGAATAGCAATCAGAATGGTGCCAAGTCTACAGCCACCCCCGCCACACTGTGAGACTCTAACTCATCAATATACAGTCCAAAGAGAACTGGTGAAAGAGAGCACCCCTGTTTCACCCCAATGGTGCTCCAAATGTGATCAGATAAGCCACTGCTATGTCAGAAACATCCCAAGACCTTCTCATAAAGAGCCATCACTGCTAAAACAATATCTGTGGAGAAACCAAGGTCACGAAGTCTCTGAATGAGCAGGGAGCGTGGTACAGAATCGAAGGCCTTCCTGAAATCTACAAAACAGCAGTAAACCCTCTCTTTCCTGTACTTAGCTTCCTCGATCAAGGCTCGAAGTGTAAAAATATGGTCAGTGGTAGAATAATGAGATCGGAAACCTGCCTGCCCCAATGCATGTAATCTCCGAGCTTCCGCCTCTGAACTCACTGCAGACTGGAGTATGGTACCATAGAGCTTCGTGAGAACATGTCCGATCATGATAGTGAGGTAATTACCAGGGATCATGGGATCACCATTTTTATGAATAGGGTGGATGATGTTGGTGCACCAGGATGAGGGGAAACCAGAGACAACGGCGGAATTGAGGAGAGTGGCTAGTGTGGGAGCAAGGAGGTCGGAAGCATGGGTTAGGAGTTCAGATTCAAGGTCTTCGATATCTCTTGCTTTATGGGACTTCATTCTCTTGATGGCCGTAAGTACCATGTCAGATGTGAAGAAGGTGAACTCAGAGGGGCGTGGGGAGATAGAGATGGGTGCGTCAGTGGGTATGGTATATAGTTTGGTAGCGTATTCGGTCCATATGCGAAGGTCATCCAGGAGGGGTGGTGGAGCACGAGGGATAAACTCACGCCAAAAGGCGCCTGAAGAGGAACTGAAGAGAAGATCAACAAGACGCTTTCCTTCGGAGTCATCATATATACGCTTTTTTCGGCGGAGTGTGCGACGGTAAGAGCGCCTGGCGGAGTGGAGGAGATGAGGATCGTGCGTGTGGGCATGGGTGACAAGCTGACGAAGAGAGCGACATTCAACATCATACCACGGGGGGTGTGGGGGTCGTATCGATGAGGAGTGGGTGCCTCTGCTTTTATGGGGTTTAGATGGAAAAGCAAGGGAAGCAGCGGTATGAAGAGAAGTGCTAAGAAAGGTAGCTTGAGTCTCGACTGTACGAGGGAAGGAATGGAGCAATGAGGTTAGGAACTCCTGGTAAACTGGTGTAAAGAGAGAACTGAATGTATACTCGGGTGCCCGTGTAAGCAGGGGGTGTGAGGATGGTTGGGGAGGTGGGAGGCGGCCGATAGCGAAGGAGAGGAAGGAATGATCAGAGAGAGTGGTGGGAGATGCATGAAAATCAGATATGAGAGGTATGGAAGATGGTGATCCCATGAGATAATCCACAACACTATGTCCACCACTGTGAGGGTGACAAGTATAACTGCCAGATTTTGGCCAACAAGTTAGGCCATTGTAAATGGCTAACTCATGGGCCTCTCCAAACTGCAATAAATGCTCACCGTAAGGGGTAGTAGGTCCCAAGCTGTCCTCTGAAATCCTGGTAACTCCCATATCATCGCTGTCAAGGGCATGAATGCGGAGCTGGTCGGTGATGTCATAGAACTCTGACTGTCGTGAAGAGGTTCGGGCATTAAAATCTCCAGTGAGGGGAATATGCCCCCGCTCTGTGAATCTGATGATATCAGGCGATAAATCAAGGTAGGGTGAACCTGTGCCCTCAGCAAAGGACGAAGACTCTGGAGGAAAATAACAGGCCGCCACAAAGAGGTCCCTGTCCAATCCAATATTCTGCCCAGTAATATGAATCCATATATACCGTGCATGCTCGTCGTGTCTGATGAACTCAATGCTCGGATGAATAGACTCTCTGTATAAACATGCAACACCTCCGGATCCACGACCGCTAGCTGATCTAGTCTCAAGTCTGTACACGGAATCCCATCTGTATCCTGGAAAAATAGGTAATCCTCTCTCCTGACTCTCATGAGTCTCCATAAAGAGCAGCAAATCTCTGTCAGTGATGAAATCGATCAAGTCGCCAGCAATGGAGGATGAGTGTAAACCATCACAGCTCCATACTCCAATCCGGAGATGGTGTGGGTGGGGCCCCGGGGCACTCCCAAACCCGGGGACCCCAAATCCCTAGCACTGGGAGCTGCTAGGTGCGCTGTCAAGAAAACGCACTCGTCCATCTCGGTAAATGACTCGTCTGCCAGACTCACGGGCTGCCTGAAAGGCCTTACGCCTCTCCTCTACCTGGATATATGTGAGGTCGTCGTCCATGTAGATAGTGGTACCACGTAGCTTAGCTCTGCACCGCAAAGCATCTCGACGACTCTCGAGGGAGGTGAAACGAAGAATGAGTGTGGCTACATCTCTAGTGGTCCTCCATGCGGTGTCTAACCCCTTTGTCTTGTGCCCGAGAGTGATGTCGAGAAAGCGTTTAGCTTCAGCCAATGCATCCTGTGTATCTAGAACTCCACGAACTCTAATATTGTGGGATTTTTGGTCTCGAGATTTCTCTTCCGAGATGGTGGCTGAGATAACTGAGGAGATGGGAGCGCTGGGTTTGGTGCCCTTTTTCAAAACTGATGCCCAGGAAAGGGCCTCTTCGTGTTGCTTCTCAACCTTGGTTTCTAGCTCCCGTAGCATGTTGGTGGTGGATTCCGAAGCTGCGGCCTGTTTGATTCCGATGGATTGTTCGAATGAGGCAACCTTGGACTGCAATAGCTTCTTCTCGTTGACCAAAGAAGTAACCATTCCTTTCAGCTGTGAAATTTCATACTGCAAAAATTGGAAATCTGCCTTGAATTGATCAATCTGCCAAGATGAGAAAAGTTCAATTGATTTAGAAGGCGTATACGGAATATTGGCTGTAGACTGTGGTGCCGTGAAGGAGGAAGAGTGAGCAATGGTAGGTGTGGGAAGAATAGGGTCAGAAGACAGAAGAGGAGCTGAATTAGGGGAGCAGCCATCAGAGAGGGGGTGGAGAGTTGTAGTAGGAGAGGGAGATGGGTCATCAAGGGGGTGAGGTGAAGTGGCAACGAGGGGGGGGGGTGGAATGACAATGGGGTGAGGTGAGAGATCAGCGAGGGGGTGAGGTGAGGGGGGTGACAAGGAGGGTTCAGCGAGGAGGATGGGTGAGGGGGTGGCAGCTAGGAGATCAGGGAGGTCAGCGAGGGGGGGGGATGGAGCAGCGAGGGGGGAAGGGGAAGGAACAGCGAGGGGGTTAGGGGAGGGAGCAGCGAGGGGGCAAGAAGGAGCATCGAGGGAGGGGGCAGCGAGGGAAGGAGCAGCAGCGAGGGAAGGGGCAGCAAGGGGGGAAGAAGGAGCAGCGAGGGAAGGAGCAACAGCGAGGGAAGGGGCAGCGAGGGGGGAAGGAGCAGCGAGGAGGTTACAGGAAGGGGCAGCGAGGGAAGGAGAAGGAGCAGCGAGGGAAGGAGAGGAAGCAGCGAGGGGGTTAGGGGAAGGGGCAGCGAGGGGAGGTGAGTGGTGAGTGAGGGAGGTGAGTGAGGAGGTGGCTGGGGATCGTGCTGATCTACGAGCAGGGGCGCGAGGAGGAGCTGCCATGGAGAGAGAGAGAGAGAGAGAGAGAGAGAGAGAGAGAGAGAGAGAGAGAGAGAGAGAGAGAGAGAGAGTCAGGTACGGATCAGGGTGGACGGACAGGGACGGATCAGGGCCAGGACAAGAGCAGATTCAGGGCCAGGACATGAGCGGGTAGGGCCAGGGCAGATCAGGGCCAGGACAAGAGCGGAAGGACAGGAGCAGATGGGGCAAGGATAGGAGCGGACAGGGCCAGGGCGGGGCGGATCAGGGCCAGGACAGGAGCGGATAGGGCCAGGGCAGGAGCGGGTCAGGGTGTGTCGTCACTGGAGCGGATCAGGCATGGATCAGCGCCATCAGAGTAGCGGATCAGGAGCGCATCTGTAGCGGTCAGGAGCAGGAGCGGATCAGGGTGTGTCGTCACTGGAGCGGATCAGGCATGGATCAGCGCCATCAAAGTAGTGGATCAGAGAGAGAGAGAGCTTAGAGAGAGAGAGAGGGCCACCATGCCGAGGGATAGGGATCCCTTGTGGGATCACGTCACCATCACTGCAGCCTATGGCACATCGGGCACGAAGAGATGGACTTGCAGTTACTGTCACCAGTCTTACACTGGAGAGGTAGACGGGGCCGCACTACACAGATGGGGGGTAGGGAGTACTATGTGTCCAGCTTCGCTCGCAGAGCCATGGTAGAGGCAGAGGTTGCCGTTCGACAGTTGTTCTACACCTGCGATCTGCCATTTCATTTGGCTAGGACCCCGGCATGGAGGAGGGCGATGAGTGCGGTGAGTGCGATTGGGCAGGTGTGGCAGGGGCCATCTTGCGAGCACCTGAGGACGAAGGGGCTTCTGTTGACCAGAAGCTAGAGCCTCTCAGGAAGGCATGGGCCTAGTACGTACTACTTGCTTTTAACTTTATCTACTCTTGAAGACTTTATGATGGTTTCAGATTTGTTAAAACTTAAAATGCAGGCGTTACTTGTAGATTACTTGTTAATTGCAATTTGCAGGCTGCAGCTAGCTATTTATGTTTAATCATGAATATTCAAATGATCATTTATCATTGGAATTTGCCATGAAATTTGAATTACAATTTACAATTTAAGATCTATCCTGATTCCTCTCGGATCTATCATGAATCATGATTCATCTTGTTTTGTCACCTGTAAGTGAGTCGTGAGTCGTGACCACAGTCCACTGACTTGTCACTTGTCACCTGTGAACTTTCAACTAGGTATGGTTGCACCATCATATCTGATGGTTGGAGCAATACGAGGAGGCGCCACATATTGAATATCCTGGTGTCTTCGTGCATGGGGACCATGTTTCTCAGATCCATCGACACCTTTGGGGAGGCAGTCACGGGCGAGTACATGTTCTCACATATTCGAGCTGCCATTGAGGAGGTCGGATCACATCACGTTGTACAGGTATATATATTATACTTATTACAATTTACGGTTTACGGTTTACCTATAATGTTAAAACTTAAATGGTATTAGGTTACAGGTAATTACTAATTTGTAAATGTCAATGTTAAATGTTCATTGTTCAATGGCGATTTCGGATTGATTAACAGTGGGTTATGGTTCATTAAAGTCTAAGCAGTTGCCACTGAGCACTTGAGTCTTGAATTCGGAATTCCAAACTCATGCACATTGCACATTGCATTGTAATATGTATGGTTGTGCAGGTGGTCACAGATAATGCGTCAAACTGCGTCTCCATGGGTAGGCTCGTTAATGAGACCTACCCCCACATCTTTTGGACACCTTGTGCTGCACACTGCCTGGACTTGTTGGTCGAGGATGTGGCCAAGATTCCATGGTGCGTACTGCACGGTTCTTGTTAGATTTGTCACCAAGAAGCCTAGGGTCCTAGCCATGTTTAGGAGACAGTCCACCTTGGATGTCTTGAGACCTGCCCCCACCAGGTATTCAAGTTGCAACTCAAATTTGATCCTTAAATGCGCTTCTGTAGACTGTTGGAACTTGGTAAGTACTAAGTATCTACTATTTACTGTTTAGTTAGTAGTGGTAAATATTTCATGCAATGATGCACATTGCATGTGCAATGTATTGTCTTGACTCTTGACTCTTGTCAGAAGTTAGAACTTAGAATTGTCACTTGTGCAATGTGCCCTATCATCTATGCAGGTTTGCATTTATGTTCCTGGTCCTGGAACGACTGCTGAAAGTTCATTAGGGCTTGAGGCAAATGGTTGTTGCTGTTGACTGGGAGCAGTGGGGGCCGTCACAGGAGCCCAAGAGTAAGAGATTCAAGCGGACCGTTTTGCATTCACCATTTTGGGATGAGGCTCGATCCATTGTGGTGGGCCTACAGCCCATCTACATTGTCCTGCGCCTTACAGATCGAGAGGGCTGCACATTGGGCCTCTTGTACGAGTTCATGGACAGGCTGGGCGAGCAGTTAAGGCTTTGCACGACCATTAGCCCAGAGAGGTATTATGTATATCAAGAATCAAGATTCAAATTTCAAATGTAGTATGTACATTGTAGACAGTAGTATGCAGTATGTAGTATGTACTATGATGATTGATCTATCATGTACATTGTACTATATTGATAATTATTACTGTGTCTTGACTCTTGAATCTTAATTCTTGCAGGCTTACGGAGGTCCGGATCCTTTGGTTGAGCAGGTGGGAGTGGTTTCATAGGCCCCTGCATGCCATGGCCCACATACTCCATCCAGTTTGGAGGAATGAGGAGCAGTTCACAGATAGGGAGCTCAAGGATGGCTGGAATGCCTATATCTCCCGAGTTTATCCTGATGTACACGAGCAGGATAACCTGCTGGATGAGCTTCAGATTTTCAGGCAGGCGACCTTGGAGTTCGCCACTGGCCCGACGCTTTTGAGAGAGGGTAATAAACTGACCATGTGTCGAAGTTTGGGGTTGATGTCCCCAAACTGCGTCACCTTGCCATCAGGATTCTCTCACAAGACTGCACTGCAGTCGCTTGTGAGAGGAACTGGAGTGTCCATTCCATGATTCACACAAAGAAGAGGAATCGACTATCATCAGCGTAGTTGGAGAGGTTGGTGTACGTACACGCCAACCTGAGACTTTTGGGTAGACTCCAGACCACCGCAGAGCCTATCTAGGTAACTTGTACACCATAAATTATAATTTCTAAATTCTAACATGTGATCCATCATCCCAGGTGGCAGGACCCAGTTGGCAATCAGTAGATACATGATAGTAGATACTAGACTGGTCACTGTACTATGTAGCTGAATTTTAACTTCTGTCGGGACTCGGCCCTCCAAATTTTGTTAAATTGTCTTGATTTCAATGTGCATTGTGACATGTGCGTAGGTTAATCCCGATCTGATCGATGTGGCAAAGGTTCCAGAGTTGCCACCGAGAGACCAGTCATAGGAGGACGTGTGCGCATTCCTCCATGAGGAGGCCATGCAGAGTGCATGTGAGAAATTAGGATTGTCTAAGTAGTAAGGTGACAGGTCTTTAATTAAATTTTCGAAGTTTGAAGTTACTAATAATCGTAAATTGTAATTTACTAATTTGCAGGCAATAACACATTTGTCCCTCTTTGTGTGCACTGTGCAGGGCCTGTCACTCGAGCAGAGCGTAGGAGGAGGGCAGGAGAGGCTAGCAGCTCCCGTGCTCATAGCCCCGAGGATGAGATTGAGTCTGAGGCATCGTCAGGGTCAGAGTTCAGAGGAGGAGTATGAGGATGAGGAGTCCGAGAAGGGCGGGGATGAGGATGAGGGGCATCATACCTCTGCCTCTGATGAGGATTTCGCAGCTGAGCCTACCACTCGAGAGGCCACAGCAGGCTCCACAGCACCACCAACGAGTGGGAGGAGACTCAGGCGTAGGAGAGCTTAGAGTGCTCACTGCAGCCTGGGCCCTGCTCAGTGCTCATTGATGTCAGTTTTCAGATGATTGTAGTATGTACATTAGATCATTGTAGTTACTAGTTACTAGTCTGTAGATGACACTACGATGTTCATGTCACTAGATGAGCATTGACTCTTGAGCTGTTTAGTATTTACAGGGTAGTATGACATATGTACACATCATGATTTATCATCAGACACATCGCGCATTACATTGGTGACCGGACTCATGAGGCACCTGGCATTTGTATTTACTATTTTGTTATGATTCATGAATCATGATATATTATGGATTCTAGAATCTAGTTTCAAGTTTCTGATTCCTGAAGTTAAGTTTTAACTTCTAACTGTAGTATGTACTATGTAGGCTGTAACTTGTTTAAACTTTAAGTTTTAACTGTAGTTACTGGCAACTGCTAACTAGTATGTACTATGTAGTCTGTTTAAACTTGGGTCATGAGTCATGACTCATAATGTCATTCTAATTTCTGTAAATTCTGTTTTGAAAATGGAATCTTGATACGATAGGTCACACCGTCACAAGAGCTTAGAGATCTGATTATCCTGAATTCTGATATCTGTAAATTTAGAGGAAGAATCAAGATTGAAATTGTTTAGCTATTAAAATTTAAGTATCTGTACCATAGTTGCACAAAATTGCGTTTCCGGGAGGAGACGTTTCGGAAACCGCGTTTCTCCTCCCAGAATCGCAATTTTTTTTTTTTGGAAAAATAGCTTATGGCTGAAATTTTTTTAGGGGATCAATTGTGAAACGAGTGTTTTGCCTCTCAGAAGTGCAGTAGATGGGTCACAAACAGATCTTATTTTCAATAGCTATTTGGTTGTTATTTGCTCTGGTTTTCAATAAATGCTCAGGGGGTTCGGGGGGCGGTTGCCCCCCCCGGTGGGGGGTTTGGGGGGCAACGCCCCCCAACGGCAGGGTCCGGGGGTCGCCGGTAGGCCCCCGCCCCGACGGTAAGGCCTCTTCATGACTTGGCCTTCCAACTCCCTGAGCGAAAACACACTTACTGGGACCATCTGTGATCGTAACAGACATGCTAGGGTTGTTTTTGAATTTTTATCCTTGACAGAACCCAACATGGATTAATGTACCTGAACTGGACCATCCTGCACCCGAAACAGTCGGTAAATTACACAGTAACCAGATAAAAATTCAGCTGAAAGAGACGGAGACAATGGGGGGGATGAAGATGAAGGGGTGAAAGAGGGAGAGGAGGAAGAAAGAGTAGAGGCTGAAGTGGTAGTGGGAGAAGAGGTGTAGCTTGCGGGAGTGGAGGGTAGGGGCGAGGGAGAGGGAGGGGGCAAGGTAAAGGGATTGGGAGTTGTAATAGGGATGGCTGAGAAGACAAAGGGAGAAGGGGGAGGGGTTTTCTTCCCTTTCCGATTCACAAATTGCCAGTCAGCCATAGTACCACAGCTAGATACAGGTTTAATGAGGGAAAAGGTAGAGGGAAGGCAAGGACAGACAAAAGGAAGGGCAGGGATAGCGAGGGGGCAGTAGGAGCTCAGGAGGCAAAAGGGAGGGTAGGGACAGGGACAAGTACAGGTAGCAAGAAGACAAGGGCAGGAATAGGCAGGAGGGAGGTAGAGGGAGGGAGAGGGAGATGGGCAGGCAGCGGGACAGGTAGCGAGGGAGACAGGGCAGGAACAGGGTGCGATGACAGGAGGGGCAGGTAGCGAGGCAGGTTAGCGATGGCAGGGTAGCGGTGGAGGGCCAACGATGGCAGGGAAGCGATGGAGGGCAGCGAGCAGCAACAGCAAGGTAGAGATCTCAGCAGTCGGGCGCCATCACTGCAGGGAGCCATCGCAGGAGGGAGGAGTGAGGGAGGAGAAAGGGAGGAAGAGAAGGCGCGCTGCTGCCATCGCGAGAGAGAGAGAGAGAGAGAGAGAGAGAGAGAGAGAGAGAGAGAGAGAGAGAGAGAGAGAGAGAGAGAGAGAGAGAGAGAGAGAGAGAGCCTTCAAGGATTTTTCGAGTGTTTCATTGTACATTGTAATATGTATGGTGTGACATTAATGTTTTGAGTGATGAGTAACAATGATCAATCTTTCTAGTCATGTATGGAAGTTGGTAGTTACTAGCTAATGTCACAGATGATATTAAAAAGATCATAGCTAAAACTGCGGGCAATAGATGGATCAAGAACCCTAAATCACAGGTGACAGGTATTGTTAGGTAACAAGGCTCAGGAGTTGCATGTCAGGACTCAAATTTCACTATCGGTTAATCACGAATTATAATGTACATGTTACCCATTAACACTAAGAAAGCACTTGTTTTTGACATAATCGAAGGGTAGAAACTAAACGGGGGGGGGGGGAACCCTAAAACCGATTTGCTGGTTCGAACTCGGAGAAGCCGATTCTTTTTTCGTACGCTGACATTGTTTACATTTAGTAACATAGGATTCCACAAAAGGTTTAATCTTTGGCCAAAAAAAGCCCTTTCGAACTAAATCCAATGTTCATTGTACCTTGGATGTCCTACACATGACATTTCATGGCATTGAGACAAGTTCTTGTTTTTAACCAAGACATTATTAGGTACATAAACTTCTCCATCTTCAAATAATAGATCACTCTAAATGGAAAGAGGACTCTCTACTTTTACCTTCGCATCACTATACTGGGTGCCATCAATCTCATATTTTTCATTGCACTTATCACTAGAGTCACCTTCTCGCCAAATGTGACCATAGTATTTGTCTTCACGACAGAGTCCCATTAGTTAAAAATGGGAAAAGGTAAAGATTCATAGAAAGTTCAGTGAAAGACAAATCAATTGACTTAATCTAGTCAACTAAGATCATCCGAACATGATTTGCAGAACCTTTTATATATTGGCTTAGGTCAAATTCTTGCATAAGCTTGCCCCATCGAGCATTGCTACTTGGGTTATGGATTTGTACATGACTAACCTCTCCAGGGCTTCCCAAGCCCTATCAAGTTTGTTGGTAGGCAAGAACTCTTGTAGTAAGCTTCCTTGAAAGTTTTCCATGACTGATGTGTCTGCTCAGTCTCCTGGAGGTTCAATCACCACTCGTAGGCCATGGGACCCAAGGACATGCTAGCTTTTAAGGCTTGTAAGTGGTTAGGGGTTTGCTTCAGTGCATGTATGTTTTTCCACTTGCTGAGGAAAGTTTGAAGTATGTTTGGGTTTCTGTCTTTTTCTTCCCCATTTAAGTCTTTAAAAATACTAGTGTTTGGTCGGGTATCTCCTGAATCAACGGAAACTGCGGGAGGAGGTACTAGCAATTGAGATGTACTAGGGACTTAGACTGGAGGAGTAAATGACTTATCCTGTTTAGTTTGCATGCTAGCTAAAGTTTGTTTTAAATTTGCTACTTCGGTTTGTAATTGTTCATATTGTTCTTTAGACACAAATTCCTCAGTGTTAAACATTTCATATTCCCCCATCTATGTCTATTGCAATCTTTCCTTTCTGAAAACGAATGGCTTCTTCTTTGAGCTCGTCTATGGCTCTTCCTAGGGAAACTGGATTTTCCTTGGGAGTCCTCATGGTAGAGTTCGAAGATGAAAGCTAAAACGTAAAAGAAACAGAAAGAAGAAAGGACGAGAACTTAGCTTTGATGGAAGCCCACTCGCCAATGGAACAGCAAGAGTATTTCCTCAGCTTCTTCAAATAGTTGTGGACCTGGAAGCTTGGCTGCAGCTTCGCTCGCTGTAGCTTGTTGGAGTGCTTCACTGCAACATGCAATAGGTCCACAAGAAAGGTCAGAATTCACAGCAAGGAGCATGTTATTAGGACAAGAATTTCTTGCAAATTGTAGCAGGGATAACAGCTACTGCAGCGATGGTCTGTCAGCAATCTTTGCACCAATTTCTGAAAACAAGAAGATATTGAATCTGATTGGCAACAATATCACTGGTTTTGGAAGGTGAAAAATGCCTAGTTTCTACTGGACTGATTGTGCAGGTCCTGCATCGATCTGAGCCAATTTTTAGATGTGAGAAGTGTGCTGGGAAAACTCTGATAGAGTGCTGGAAACCCTTCTTGAAAAGCGCTAATTCTGGCTGCAACAGGCTGGAAATTGTGCTGGAAAGTGCTGAGGCAAATGCGCTGGAGACCGGAAGGTAATGTGCTGAAAAAATTAGCATATGTGGCTCAAAAAACCCTGCTAGGAATGCGCTGAAGAAGGCTGAAAAGATGCATTGATCTGCTGAGAAAAGTGCGACTCAAACTAGTATGCAATGGAGTGCTAGAAAATCTGGAATTGGCTGCTGAATCCCTGGTCAGAAAAGCGCTGGTTCACCCTCCAATGAGCACTGGAAAAATCCGCAGGTAGGGCGCTGAATCCCTGCTGTCAATGCTCAGAACTGAGGCAATAAATGCACTGGATCAGGCTGAGAAAAGTGCGCCCCTCCAGCTCTCCGAAGTTGCTCCAAATCTGCCCCAGTAGGAGGCTGGAAATAGTGTGCTGATCCTCCTCCACTTTGACTACAAATTTGCTTGCTCTGATACCAGTGTTAGGAACAGCATAACCACAGGGAAGGCAAAGCTAGTCTGATCTACCCAGCCTATGCATCCTCTTATAGAATGTGGGTTTGCATGCGAAGTGGCAGTTACTACTGACATTGACTGGACATGCTGCATGCATGGGTTACTGATGCATGAGGAGTCCCAGTCCACTGGTGAAGGACTGCATGGCCCTCTACTGTCATGCATGTGTTTGCATGGGCATTACTGGCCCTCATACCTATTGCATGGTATGCATGCATGCCATTGACTCACACTGTCCTCTGCCCTCCAGTGGTTAGCTGCACCTAGAAGTACTGTTGGGTCAGTATAGTTACGGTCTCGTAACAAGGGCTCTAGCAAATGATACTTTGTGTTGCTAGTTTGCCATTCTTCATGGGAGATTGCTAGATATGCTTTGCAAATTGTCACATTGTGCTTCATTGATGCTAAAATTTGTGATTTTGAGCATAATTAACTTCCCCTCCATCAACCATCATTACTCTCCTGGACGTTTTTGGATTGGGGACCTGCTTCCTAACTTGCCCTCCATCAACCATTGTTACTCTCCTCAAATATTGTTGGCTGGACATTTTTAGATAAGGGGCCTGCTTTTCTGAAAGAGGGCCTGCTACTGGTTGTTATTGCTGATTGTGGAGCATCGCTGCGCCATTAGCCTGCGTTGGCTCTTGGAACTGTGAACAAAGGAATAAGGGAGGCAATGAATTGCGAAGAACTTGGATGCAGGTTGTGATAAGACTCTAATACTGCCTGAATCTATTTATTGCTAAAGTTGGAAGTTGCCTTGTTGCCTGTTGGAGCATTGACAAATTGCTGCCAAATGTGGAGGGCCTGATTGTCAAAAGCCATAGCTGCTGAAACAAAGGTACAGAGAGATTGATCACATCATTTCTCTTCAATGTAGTGTTGTGATTATTCTTGCACTATCAATCAGTGGGAGAGATGGATAGCACCCCGACAAAGGTTAACACTTGATATTGGCCAAAAACGGTGAAGTCCTATCAATCCAGAATAGCTAGACTATCGTAGGACAACAGGATGTTACATGTGAGATGAAAGGGCTAATGGAAAAATCTGAAAACCATCTTAAGCTTGTTTCGAGCTGGAAAGAATGTTTACACCTACAAATAGCCAAAATCCTTTTTGAAAATCAACAAATCAAGGATGACAATCAAAGGATTATCAGAAAAATTGTGGTCTTTAAATAAGAAGAAGAACTCCTTTGACATCAAATTGAGTCAATAGAAGAAACGACCAAAATACCTACACTCCATTGATGCTACCACCAAGATTGAAGCTCTAAAACTTAAACTTGGACAACACAAGATGGAAACCATGACTTGGGCATTGGTAGTGGGAAAAGGTAACGGCAAATTGGAAGCTCCTATAGCTTAGGTAATTTCAGCTATGCTTTCGGAGGAGAAGTTACGAGAGTGGGAAGCTCTCAACAAAAAGAGTACAAGGGGTACCTTGTATTGACAACACATTGCAAGAAGTAAATTAATTCATAAAGACCACTTTGGGCCTTACGAACCCCAAAGTTGAGATGGCAAAGTGTATCCAAGGGCAAGTACGATATGTAGTGATAGGCCGATATGATTATTGCCTAGATGGAAATTAGAGAAGAAATTGTGCTCTCTTAGGGCATGATTGGTATGTAGGCCTTGTCAGAGTGCAAGCTTGGGAGATGAAGTTAGGAGGTGAAGAAGATTCGCCTTATTTGAGGTAGTTTGAAATAATCAAAGCTTTGAATTTGAGGTTAGTATCTGAACCGGACAGCTATTTAGTGACTAGGATTGCTTGTTGGTATTTGCATGAATTGGCATGGACAATGTACATCATTCTAGTTGGGCCCTACTTTGAGAAATTTCTACCAAGGGGCAGATGATATGCACTAGTAGGATGCTTAGATAGATTTGTGCCATCAAAGGTGTGAGCATGAGTGAGCTTGGGCCATGGTGGTATGGGACACCAAAGATTCAAAGCCAAGAGTGTTAACTCAAGGTGATTAGTCACTAGTTCCAGAGTTGCAAGTGGGCTAGGTTGGATCCTATCGAGTCAATAACACAGACCTCCTCAATATGTTTCGAAAGAAAGCTACAAGAGTACCTCAAGTTGGGGTACTTAATTGTTCACTCATCATCTAACCTCTTAGTGATTAAGGATGGCATTTTAAAAAAATGGATCTTATAGATCGCATTTATGCATTGTGGCAATGTAGAACTTGGGAGCGAATCTCTGGGATTTGCCTATGATGGTATAGGATGATTATCATGTCAGGCTATGAGAGAAGTGCATGGAGAACCTCGATCAAATTGTGGCGGTAGAGGGTGTTCTTGTGGATCCTGGCTAAAGTGGTCGTGAATTTTGTGCGTTATTTCCTAGGTAGTTGTTGCCATGTTGGACCAATAGCGAACAGGTAATATTGTTGTATGGCACGGTGGCTTGATACTTATATAGAAGGTAATTCTTTGGACTAGCAGTCTAAGATTGGGAGGAACATTCATTTCATCTGACTAATGTTGGGGTGTTGAGCTTAAGGGGACAATCTTGTAACAGGGAACAATGATGAAAATCGTTCCTCTTCTTCTAATGATTCCGACACTCCAGTATGAGATGGAGGTAGATGTTACTGGTCTATCAAACACTTTTCCCTCAATCAATTGACTACTAGGAAGTTGGAAAAAAACTCTAACCTCCGTCTATGAGCTAGAATGAAGTATTTCTGTTCAAAATGAGCTGAAATCCTCTTTTTTTCTAGTCATGAAGTCATAGTTTTCAGAAACATTTTCCACATGACTTGTAGATTCCATGGGAAACAAGAAATGGATACAAGAAATAGAGAATGCCACGTAAGCGGAATATGGTTAAATTTTTTGGAATTCATAGTTGTAACGAATTCCATTGGTTAAATATTTGTTAGATTTTCATAGAGATAATATGATGACATACGTTTCCGAGGTAGGAATTTTGTTTTCAACATGACAAAAAACCCCTAACCTTGTCCAAAACATGGGGCAAGTGGTTTCCTAGAACTATGGAGTACTAGATCTCCTACGCAAAAAAAAAAATGTTATCCCTCAACTTTGGAAAGTGCTCTGTACCAAGTTATGAGCAAGATCACACAAGGCATCACATAATACCAAAATAGATAGTAAATTGATGATCTCATAGTAATATCCAACTAATAACACTAAGCAATTGTCAACTTGATGATGTGGAGGCAGTCGGACATGGCATGGAAATACATTGCTAAAGCATATTCTACAAAGATTTTTAGAAGAGTCTCCCATCAATGAATTCTCAACAGCCAACATCAAATATTGAATGACTAATGGAGGCCTTACTTATCCATGGAGGCCATTGAACCAACCTTGTAGGAAGCTACAAGATTGGAATGTAAATTAGCACAAATTTCAAGAGGATGTAGTGCCCGACCACATAGCTCTTATTGCTTAGTCTTATTTAAATGGACCCAGCTTAATGAATCAATTAGTAATGAGTTAGGGGTCCTAATAAATACGGCCCTAGTGATAAGGCCCTAAATTATATTGACAACTAGGGTACTACCCTTAAAGGTAGGTGAATTTGAGGTCCCATCCCACTGGCCCAAAGGCTAGCCATTTTGTTTTGTCCTTTGGGGATGTCACAGTTGTAATGCTACACAAATGGGATTTTAACACCCGTTGCACTTCTACTCAGCAAAAATGACTCTTTATTATCTTATCCGGGGTCATGTAAGACCTCCTATTTTACTTGTAGATTCCTTAGAGTGCTCTTCCGAGACTTAAGATGGGGACATCAAATTTGTTCATATGTTGCTTCTTGAAGACTATATTGATATGAGATTTTTCTGACCTTGTTCTTACATTTCAAATAGTGCTTATAGGTGGCAATCAAGAACTAACATAGAAGTTCTAACTTACTGCTTGCTTCTTTATCGCCTAACTGTGAAGCTAAAGATATTTCTTCTCTTTTCTCAACTTGTAGGGTTATAATATGTGTTTCTTACATTAAAGCCTGTTGGATCTCTGACTCCTAGATGCATATTGGCAGATTGTTGTATTGCTTGTGCCTTATGGCCGCCACTTAGTTATAAGTCATGAGTCTGTTAATGTTTTTCTTTCAAGCTTAGGTTCCATAGAATCAGTATATTGCATATTATAGTTAGCTATTTTGACCTGTAATGCAGTATGCACACTACAAGTGAACAATTTATTCTCGTAAATAACAGATAAGGTAGTTTGGCATCTTTTCCTGGCTGAACCTCTTCACGACTTTTGGATACTTTTCTGAGGTGTGTCCCAAAACAGGAGCTCATGATCTTTTGGTATCTCAGGGCAACCAACTTCATGTCACATGAGTTTTTTGAAATGGTGGGGCAGCAAACTTGATGTTGAGAAACAGATTTTCTGCAACAGATCATTGAACATGAAAAGCATTGTGGCTATTGGATTTGATATGGATTACACACTGGCCCAATACAAGCCTGATTCTTTTGAGTCATTAGCTTATAAGGGCACCATTATGAAGCTTGTTCATGATCTTGGATATCCCAAAGAGGTTTGCTTCCAATTTTCCCTTCTTTTTGACTTCACATATTTGACTTGATTTACTAACCTATATCTCGACCCTCTCTTGTTTGTTTCTGGCATGTTTTTTTAAATTTTCTGATGCAACCTGTAAATTTTTGCATCTAACATATAACTTTGGCTACTTATCACAGACCTCTTTTCAATTTTCTCATGCAATCTAGAAATCTTTCCATGTAACATATATCTTTGGCCACGTTCTCTACAGCTCTATATCTCCTCATTTGGAGAGTTCAGAGACAAGTGCCACCGTCATTTTATGCCAGTCTTTCAGTTCCTAACTTTGACAAGCCTTTGTGAAACTGAAAATGACACAATCTTGGGACATTAATGACCTTTATGTGACCCATTTTTATGTATGATGTATTTCAACATTTTTAAGACCCTTTTTACAAACCTTAAGAGCAAGTTCTGACAAACACATGCTGGATGGTTTTGATTTCATCACCTTAATGGGATGCACACTTAAAGAATGCATCTCTCGTAACAACATACAGTGTACATAGAATAGTCAAAACCTGAAATTTCTTTTTGAGGTAAAAAACCATAATGGTGCTTTATTATCTTACCTCTTTCCTTAGAAACCCGTTCCGACCCTTTTGGGTCGGAACATACTGTACGTTCCGGAATGTACTGGGTCAGAACATTTTTGTTGTTGTTGTTCTGAACATCTATTACAGCTGCGGCTACCTGTGGAGAACTCAAGTCCATTCCAGGGATGGACGAGCCATAGAGAATGAAAGGGAAATCAATATAAATTATTCAAGCTAATCGGAAGCTCGAACTAACCAGGAGAACGTAACTGGTTGTAGTAGCTTAACTGGGAGGTCAGCACACAAACACTTCCAAGCAGATTCAATCAGAGCTGAGCGAGGTAGAGAATGTCGGATTTGATGGCAGGAAGAGCGATAATCTCAAATGCTTTTTCCTTTGTTAAAAAATACGTATTTTAATTTTTTTTTGGTCATGTTCCGTTCTGGAACGCGTGGAACGGGCAACTAAGCCTCTAGGCTCTTTCTTACATGCTTTTATTTTTCAAAAGTTGAATTTATATTTGATATGCTTGCGTACACTACACCATCAAAACTTGATGCTTACCCTTTCTTCTAATGTTCCACTGATGAAAGAAAGTCACTAGTATGATAAAGCATGAACCCATTGCATTAGTCATTCTTTATGATGATAATACCTGGTACCTACCATCTTTTACTTTTGAAATGACCTGTTTGCAAAAGGTCCAAAAAATTTGTCCCTGAAATAGAGTTCTTAAAAAATGGTAAGTAATTTATCCTCCAATGAAAGACCTCCTTTCCTCTCATTTGAGGTTAGGAGTCCAATCAGACATACAAGAAAAAAAGAATTTGTAACTGATTCACATTTTGAGGGTTGCAGCTGCTAAAATGGACATTTGACTGGAAGTACATGGTGAGAGGCCTTGTTGTTGACAAAAGGAGGGGAAACATTCTCAAGGTGACTATTTTGCATTCATGTCTCTCCAGGTGATCTTTCTTGTAGATCTTTTTGTGAAAGTTCAAATTTACATTCTGGAGCAAAAAGTATATAAAAATACATAGCAGTTTGCACTTGGATTAGCATTATCAGAAAGCATATGAATATTTCAGCTAGACAGTTCTATTTCTTTGCTTTCTTGTATATCCCTTTCTGTGGACCTCAAGGAGAGGAGAGGAGGTTCTGACCAACATGCCACTTTGTTGGAAGTTAAACGTCTTGTAGATATGAAGTCTGATTTTTATGGACTAAGTCAAGCATTTCTTGAAAAAAAACTCTTCAATTAATGTGTTTTGAAGCTGATTTTCAGATGGATCGTCACAAATACGTGAAAGTGGCCTACCATGGATTCTGTGAGCTGTCAAGGGAAGAACGCATGTCAACCTATGGGATCACACTTTCTCAAGAATCCTATGATGAGCCTGATTATGCTCTGATTGATACATTATTTTCTCTAGCAGAAGCTTATATCTTTGCTCAGCTAGTGGACTTCAAAGACTCATTTCCTGAACGCCTACGCCTCATACTGGAGTATGTAATGCAATACCCATAATCAAAAGCCTGTAGTTTAAGATGATCTATTGCATTTTCAGCTGACAATAACTACATTGATGGAGCATACCTTCTTTGCTCATGTTTGGAGCAAGCTATTATAATCTTCCATCGCGACTAACCCACTATACATCAGGAAAAATGCTTCAAAATTTTCCTTGGAAACCTACCTGCTTGCCCAGCCCATCTTCTGAGTCTACCCAGCATGAAAAGACCTTTTGTTTGCTTTATTATTTTATTGTGTGAGCTTGAAACTAGGGCTCCCTTTTCGCCCCGCTTTTAACTTTTAAATGATGATGAATATATTTGTCTCTTGTGGCATGTGAACTATCGTTGCTTACTCTCAATATGTGGAAAGCCTTATTGTATGGGTAAACCTTATATGTTGTTGTTTTTTCCTACTTATAGTTATCGGTGCAAACCTCACTGTCGATGTCTCTCTAGGCTTTTGATTTACTTGATAAATCTTTTGGGATGAAAGTCTAAAGCCCACAGGATGAAGGTATTTCATATAGTAACCAATTGAGGTTGATCTTCTGTGAGAAGCACCTCGTATGTTGTTTTTGCTTGCCAAGTTACATCTATAGTTCTAGAAACCAAATGTTTTTTCTTTGTATGCACTGTAACGTTTACACTTGGTGGGTTTTGAGCAATACTGTTGTGTCTCAAATCACAACTAGGCTGAAACCACTATTTTTTTTGTTTATTGCGTCAAATTGCCAGCATCTGTTACTATGAAGATAGTTGCATTTCTGTTCTTACTAAGGTTTTATTATGCCACACAGCTATGAACAAATGTACAAAGATGTGCGAGCTGCAATAGATTTATGTCATCGAGATGGCACAGTAAAACACGCAGTTGCTGACGATCCCAGCAAGTATGATGAACTTTTTTTTTTTGACTTGATATCAAGAGGTTCCTCCATCCTTCCTGTTGTGTTTTCTTCCAAGAAAATTTGGTTTCATGCATAAAAATTGAGAGTCTTTATATACAATACATCAAAATCGCATGGTGTATGGCCATACTAAAAAGCATTAGGAGCAGCAAATAACAGGTGCTTACAAACTCTCACCTTGTGCTGAGCTCTTTCAGGTATATCATTGAGGATCAACACGTTTTGCCAATGCTGCAACTGCTTCGTGACTCTGGTCGCATGACTTTCCTTGTTACAAATAGGTAAATTGACAGCTATAGGCACCTTATTATGCTTTTAGCTCTGAATAAGCATAAAAGTCAATTCCCAGATGATTTCAGCCCGCATGATGTGTAAATTATCTAATAATGATCAAGCAAAGGCGTAACCACAATCACCAAATAATTTCTGTTTAACAGGTCATACCTGCTGAAATCATCTCTGAAATTAACTTTTGTAAGCCAAGTATTGATGTCCATGAACTCTTGCTATCGAATTGGTAATGATTATCAGAATGACAAGACAATTTTCATGAACTAGTTAAGAGTACGTAATCGCTTTAAGCATCACATACAACAATAATGGAGATCAAACTCAAGGATCATATAACGATCTCCAACTAAGATCAATGCATGAACAACAATGAGCTGAGCAGGAGAGGATTTGCAGTTCTTTCTGGAGGAGCTACATGTGTCTTCGACAAGGAACTCACAAACTCAAGGAGCAAAAACAGTCAACTTTTAAATGACAAGAGGGTTATTGTAGTGGGTTTCTTTCCTTGCCTAATCTCAAACTAAGATCTAGTTAATCTAGCATCAAAGAGACGAAGTTAGCTGTCACGCATAGATTCGTTCCCATGAGAGCGATAGTATAGTTCAGATTTCAACATGAATGGAGGATTCACATCTAACTCTAACATCCATTAACCCTAAACATTAACACTACATCCATTAACACTACGATTCATTAACACTACGCATCCACAATAAGATAACTTACTCTTTCTCTCTCTCCCTTTCTCTCTCATGAAAAGTATAATAACATACAATCCCAATAACAATCAAATCCAACAATTAGCAAAATCCAAAGCATGAGAGATGGAGGAAAAGTGATAGAGAGCAAGGACATTCATCAATCCATTTCTGAAGAGAACCAATCTGCTTTATTGAAATGAGGAAATGAACATGTGTAGGAACTCGAGTTGGTCCCTTTTTATAGTAGAGAGGAGGACCCTGTGTTGAAATATAAACCTAGTTAAATAAATAAAACATAGCACATGGTTTTATTTGGAGGCCAAAGTTTTTAAGGCCCAAATAAACTTAGGCAGATTTTTTTTACAAACTCATGGAGGGCCTTCTTGCATGATGATGCCACTTGTCCACTTGAGTTTGGTAGACCCCCATGCACATGTGCATGGGGGAGAATAAGTTAGTTTGCCATCTATCATGACATGCATGCAACATGCAAAATGCATGCATGAGAATTTTGACACTTGGCAATTGCATGCCAAGTATTGTACATACTCGAACTCTATTTAATAGAGTCTCCACGAGTTGGAGAGTGTGTTGAATGGAATCATCTTCCATCTTCATCATTTTTCATTTGTCTCCTTGATCTGAATACTTGTAGGAGGTCGCATTTGGATCTGATCTGATCTTTTACATGTTTCTCCCTCTCCTCTCTTCAGATTTTGATGAGGACAGTTGCATACTGATCCTTGGAGAAGAGCGCTACCATTCCTATGCTTTCTAGCTTCAATCAAAGTGTTTCCATGATCAGAACAACCATCATTCAGATCTGATTGGGCACTGGATCCGGATTTGCTTGATCCTTCATTTTTTCTTAATGAATTGTCAGAATCAAATGAGATCAATTGCATAAGGTTTCTATTGCATAGGCAGTATCAGTAGAAGCAATCAGAAGTCAATCTGAATCTGATTTTTCCATTTGCATGTGCAAGTACTAGTCCATGCATATTGCATGCATGCCTCTAGAATTCTTCAGATTTCTTGCATGTTTCCACAGTTGCTTGCATGTTGATTGCATGTCACTACAGTTGCTTGCATGTTGATTGCATGTCACTACAGTTGCTTGCATGTTGATTGCATGTCACTGTATTTTCTTGCATGTTGATTACATGTCATTGTATTTGCTTGCATGTTGATTGCATGTTGCTGATTTTGATCTATTTTGAGTTGTAGAAGACCATCGAGGATTCCTAGGTTGGTAAACCTCGATTTAACGATTCTTTCTATCTCTATTTTCAATTTATAACAGTGGTATCAGAGCTATGGCTTCTACTTCTACTTCTACTTGTCAGGCAAGGACAACGATCGTAGATGGATCCAACTATCCTGCATGGAGATCAAAGGCTCGACTGATCCTGCAAGCTGAGAAGCTGTGGCCTTATGTTGATGGGACCATTCCCAAACCGCATGTACCTGATGTAATAAATACAGCAGCTTATGAAGAAGATTTAAAAGATCTTCACGCCTGGTTGCATGCAGATTCGAAAGCTAAAGTAATAATTTCCCAAACCGTTTCGGAAGATATCTTTCTCACTGTTGCCAATTCAACTACAACAAAGGAGATGTGGGATGAACTTGCTCGAAGGTTTGAGTCCAAATCACAAACTCAAATCTTATATCTGTTTGAGCAACTTACTAGTTTAAAGTGGGATGGAATTTCAGATTGTGATACTTTTCTTTTCAAGTTACAATCTTTGTTTAGTGCTCTACAAAGTGCAGGTAGAATAACTCCCAAGGAGGAGAAACTTACGTACCTACTGCGAGCACTACCACACTCCTACATCCACATGTGACCTGTTCTTACAGGTAAATCCTTTGAAGAGGCCATTCAAAGCTTTCGAGAGGAGTATCTCATGCGGCAAGGAAGTTCACCTTCTCAAGGAGGAGCTAGAGCTTTATATGCGAAGAAAGGAAAGGGCAAGGCAAAAGGACGCGGAAACCAGTTCCAAGCTACTAGCATGCAAGATCCAAACAATAAAGATTCCAAAGTGGAATCATCTGAGCCTAAGTCAAAGAAATCTTTTTGCAACTATTGTAAAAAGCCAGGATATACTCTTGATAAATGTTGGGCTAATTCTAGACTACCTTGTAGACATTGTGGCAAAACTGGTCATTCATCTTTCAAATGCTATTCTAGGCCTAACAATAGTAAAGCCAATGTTTGTCAAGAGGAACAACTTTCTTCTAACTCAAGCAAAGAGGAAAACAGTCTGGCTGCTTTTTGTTTGTGTAGAATATTGTTTTAATTCTACTGATAATACTTCCGAAGTTGTAGATTCTAGAGCTACTGCTCATATCATCTCTAATAGAGCTATGTTGTCTAGTTATTCTCCTACTTACACTCAGAGATATGTCATTTTAGGAGATGGTAGTCAACATGATGTTTCAGGAATAGGAAGCTTGAGTTTACTCACAATTGAAGGTTCTAAAGTTCTTCGAAATGTATTGCATGTACCAACCATGCAAAAGGACTTATTGTCAGTAGCCCGCATGACAGATGTGGGCATCAAAGTTCTGTTTCTTGACAATCACAATGCTACCATCTATCCCGAGGACACACAAACTTCAGAAGGATACTGAGAAGCTGAAATGCTGCATGTTGAAGTGGCTTCACAAGTTAACTGTTTGCAGGATGCAATGCAAGAAGAATCTCGTGAGGAGTCGTTTGCATCAAATTGTGTGCAAGAGATATGCATGCGACATGGTTCTCAAGATGAGAAACCTCTAATTATTGTTTTGCAGGAAGACTCTCAAGAAGAGGAGTCTCAATTATGCAAACAAGTAGATCCTCATAAAGAGGATACTGTTTTTACTTCCATACAGGAAGAAACTTTCATGACTTGCATGCAGGAAGATCCTCAGCAGGAGTTGCAAGTTGCTATCATGCAAAAGTTTTCTCAAGATGAGAGATCAAATTTTAATGAAGTTAATTGCCGCCCAAATCAGCCAATTGCTTTCCCTCTATCAGATCTTGTTTATGATTTGCAGCTTGTAGGTGAATTGCAGCATGCAGGGGGAGCACATATCATGTTTCAGATTCCAAATGGTTCAATATGTCTATCAAACTGCCTTGGAGATGCAGCTTTGAAGACCTTTGTGCAAGAACCATATATGGCTGAATCTGTTTATGAAGTTAAAAGAGACAGAGATCTTGAATGGCTTCAACTTGGTGCTGATCAACCTGGTTTTTCTTTGGAGGAAGAGGACTCCAAATTCCACTTAGTTGGTTGCTGCCTAGATACTTCTTTTGGACAGTTGTATATGCAGCTCCAGTTTGAAGAAACACCATTGTTTGATGATGGTGGTTAATGTCTACCTACATAGTGAGGGGAACTGTTATGTTTCTAATCCCCGTCACATGCATGTTCAAGAAACATCGGGAGGCATTAGGGGTTATTTATTTAACAGGTTTAAGGGGGAGTTGTTGAAATATAAACCTAGTTAAATAAATAAAACATAGCACATGGTTTTATTTGGAGGCCAAAGTTTTTAAGGCCCAAATAAACTTAGGCAAATTTTTTTTACAAACTCGTGGAGGGCCTTCTTGCATGATGATGCCACTAGTCCACTTGAGTTTGGTAGACCCCCATGCACATGTGCATGGGGGAGAATAAGTTAGTTTGCCATCTATCATGACATGCATGCAACATGCAAAATGCATGCATGAGAATTTTGACACTTGGCAATTGCATGCCAAGTATTGTACATACTCGAATTTTATTTAATAGAGTCTCCACGAGTTGGAGAGTGTGTTGAATGGAATCATCTTCCATCTTCACCATTTTTCATTTGTCTCCTTGATCTGAATACTTGTAGGAGGTCGCATTTGGATCTGATCTGATCTTTTACATGTTTCAAAGTGTTTCCATGACCAGAACAGCCATCATTTAGATCTGATTGGGCGCTGGATCCAGATTTGTTTGATCCTTCATTTCTTCTTAATGAATTGTCAGAATCAGATGAGATCAATTGCATAAGGTTTCTATTGCATTGGCAGTATCAGTAGAAGTAATTAGAAGTCAATCTGAATCTGATTTTTCCATTTGCATGTGCAAGTACTAGTCCATGCATGTTGCATGCATGCCTCTAGAATTCTTCAGATTGCTTGCATGTTTCCACAATTGCTTGCATGTTGATTGCATGTCACTACAATTGCTTGCATGTCACTGTATTTGCTTGCATGTTGATTACATGTCACTGTATATGCTTGCATGTTGATTGCATGTTGCTGATTTTGATCTATTTTGAGTTGTAGAAGACCATCGAGGATTCCTAGGTTGGTAAACCTTGATTTAACGATCCTTTCTATCTCTATTTTCAATTTTATAACACCCTAGCCTCTGAATCCTATTGGTCCATTTCTGCCTCCCTAATTATTCAAATTTAAAAAGAGTGGGAACCATCCAAATTGGAGGGAAACCCAACTTTATTCACTAACTTGACATTTAGGCCCTGCGACATTAAAAGTCCTGCAAAAAAGGCCTAAAGTCCTTTTATTGACTTGTAACTAATCAAATAACTATGTGATCATCAGGTTGGACTTACACACGCAGGGTGCCAAATCCCTCTCACTTATTAACTAGGGTCAGGGTTGTCTTGGGATCCGCAAACCCTCCAACAATATCCCCCACCAAAACTGGTGGCGGTCCCACGACACCTGCGAGATGCAGTTATTGGGGACTTTTATTGGCTTCGCGCCGAATCTTTATTAAATGGTACTGCACCTTTTCCATAAAGTCGAGGCGGGCAGTATTAAAATCCAAATTATGGGGCAAAAGACAACGATGGGCTCCTGCAATCCACTTTGAGGTCGTCCAAGATGTGAAGCGAGATTCCCAGGAGCCTCCCATCATTGCTGCACGAAAATATAAACGAGCAACCGACAATTGATCTTTGATATTCTCTGAGGCCATCGGCTTATTTGGATCGAATGCCTGAGGAGGGAGGCAATCGTCCCATCTGGTTGCCACTGATGCCAACAGAGTTAGATCTTTTGCAAACAGTGCCGATTGTCGCACCGTGGGATCTGGAGAGTGGACATACTCTCGCTGGTACGCCTGTAAGGCCCAGTGGAAATCTACTGATATTGTCCAGCTGTAGGGCTGATGGATGATTGGCCAATTGGGCGTATGGATTGTGATCTTGTCCATAGCCAATCCTAAATCTTTCCATTTATTCCTTCTCGGCATTGGCACATAATAGGGATCTACCCGCAACTGGCGAGGGCTGGCCACATAACTCCTGATTGATTCCGGAGTTTTCTCAAAAACGGTAATTCTCCATGCCGGCTGCTCTCCCAATGCAGGTATTTTGTCCACTTCTTTGCCGGCCTCTATCTCCGAGGTGTTGAAATTAAGGACCCATCCACCACGCGAGGACTCATGCGGATGTTGCGATAAGAAACTCTGGATCTGGTCCTCGATGTTGATGGGCCTTTTGAATAGTGGTGTGGTCCTTGATGAGGATGGACCCGGTTGCACTGCCGGTAAAACTGGCGGTTGTTCTTGTATTTTTGGAGCTCCCCCCTGGTCCATGCCCGAATCCAGCCCTGTATCCATTGGTACATCCTCTTGGTGCGTAGGGAAAAATTGTGACATGACCGGTACTGGGATTTGTGGTCCGGCTTCCAACACCTGAGCGGCTGCTTTTTCATAGGCGCTGATGGTTTCTTTAGCCTTTGCCAACTCAGTTGAAGCTGCTCCTTTGAACCTGTCAAAGCAGCCTTGGAATCCCTGACGGGCCACTTTGTACGTTTCCACTTTCTTGAACAAATACGTGATCTCCGTTGGAGTGACCGGATGATCTGGTATTTGCGTCTGAAGATATGCATCACGCTCAAGGGTGGTCGCATCCAATTCACCTTGGAAACGTGTGCGATCCTGCTCCGCCATCTGCAATTGACCTTTTAGCAGCTGCACCTATTGCTTTGCATCCTGCACGGCCTTGTCCACCTGATCTTGTGCGGTTGTCAGGGCGTTCTGCAGGGAGCTGATGTATCCTTCGAGGCGATCAGCGTGTTGCTGTGCCATTTTCTTTTGAACTTCAGATTTGTCTTCGTGCTGCTTGGCGATCTTCAAGTCTCTATCCAGCTGGACAATCTTCTGGCTGATGAGAGTGTTTTCCGATCCCAGATCTGAAATTCTCTGCTCCATTTCTTTTTTCTTGTCAAGCATAGACTGGATCACTTGCGCAAGGCTTGAGACCAAACCGAGAGCATCACCAAAATCTACTGTCGTGGAGGCGGCAACTGCAGGAGGACCTGATGGTACTGTCCTTGGTTGGCGTGAAATAGGTGCCGGTACTTCTTCTTCTTCAAAAACATCTTCTTCAAAACCCTCAGGCACGGTGGCGTCGAACTGCTTCGGTGATTTCGCAGCTTGGTCGACCCGAAGTGTGGCTGGGCTGTCTTCAGCTTGAAGTTGCTGGCTTGAGTCTTCAACACCGACAGTAGTATCATGGATTTGTTCGAATCCTCTTCTAGGGGATTGGAGTTCAAAGGGCGCAGGGCTCTGGGGCATTTCAAAAACTTTGGAGGCCCCAAGGGGGTCGGAATCAACGAACATATCCATGAAATACTGCGTGTTTGGTGATATAGCTTCGGTGTGTGGGGGTGAGGTGGCCTGGGCAGTTGTGATGAGAATGGTAGCCCCAATGGTCACAGACTGTCCTTGAGTGGAAGCAGAAACGAGGGAAGCATCAGAGGCGGGGATAATAGGAAGTTCAGTGCGAACAACAGCAGGGGGCGGAAGCGTAGCTGATGATGTATGCCTAGTACGACGTCGTGACACGGAAGGCGAGTCAGGAATGACGATCTCGCTGTGTGGACGACGTCGACTATGTGAACTGGAGGCCTGGTGGGACGACTCGGCCGGTGCTACTTCATAGACCGAAAGCACAGAATCCAGGTGGAAGCCATGGATTTTGTTTTCCAGGTGAGAGGCGGCTAGAAGAGACAACAAGGAACCAGCAGCGAACTGCTGCTTAGTATTGCTCTTAATAGCTCGTTTGAGCTCACTAGAAACAGTCTTGAACCAATTATATGGTTCAAGAGGGGCTTTGGCTAGCTTGGTATAGGACTCGACTATCCTATATGTAGGATCTGTGAAGTGATGCGGTCTTTCCTGAGGTTGCCAACCATCAGGAAGTTATTCAGTAGCTAGGCAGCAACATGTATGGCAGGCTCAGTGATGGCATCGAGGAGGTATCTGCCGTCATTGGTCCTGTGCAGATCAGTGGTTAGGTCAATGTAATGCTTTATGGCCTGTTTGGCTTGTTTATGTTTGGATGAGGCTTGGGTACCTGACGCTATGCCTATAGCAGCAAGGGCGGCCTCAATGACGCGCACCTTGTGTGTTGCTCCCTGAAAGGTGATATAAAATTTGGATTTCTCTTCCTTCCATGTACTGAAGGCAAGAGTGATGAAATCCATATTGATTCTCCCAGAAAAGGCTCTCTCATGAATACCCATTGCGATAAGCAGAGGCTCCACAAGGGTCATCCATTGAGTGACCATGTTTGTGCTAGGAAGTATCATGATGTCCGTCGCAGATGGGACATCATGATGGATAGTATAACGCGGAGACTGGGAAGTATCTGTGGAAGACATGATGATCAGAAATGAAAAGTAAGACGCGCGAAAGTATATCAAAAAGCAGTTCAGGAAGTTTGGAAGGCTTTGGTCACGGGAAAAATTCACAAGAGCTTTGCTAGCACAAGTGAGGAATGAATCAAATTCAACCAACTTATAGGTGAATTTGGTGGGTCTATTAGTGGATGTACAGTCTGAGAGCTCAGCGAAGGTTTCTGATACTGTATAGGCCAAATTTGATCAAAACAGTGATTTTCTAAGTCATTTTTCATCAAAAATACTGTTCTTCCTTTTTCCCATGCTGATGACTTTTCTGACTTTTGCTCATCAGTCTTTTCTCAATTTTTTTTTTTTAACTATCTTTTTCAAAAAAACTCTGAACAATCAAATATTGAAACCAACAAATTGAAAAACAAATAATTAAAAAAAGCCTTGAGATTAGGCTTCTTGATTTGGCGGAGCAGGCTGCCAAAACTTGCGTAATCGGCTGCCATTCACCGGAGTATCAAATCGTTTTCCATCCAAGTGCTCAAGAATTATTGCGCCATAGTTCAAGATTTCCTGCACTTTATATGGGCCTTCATCGGTAAACTTCAACTTTCCCTTGATCAGCTTGGTTTTGTACATCAATGCAATATCTCCTGCTTCAGATCTTTTTTGTGCAATCGACGATCGTGCCATGCCTTGCGGCGGGCTTTCTCTGCTGCTAACGCGTGAACTGCCATCAATTGGGTTTCACGTAATTTGTGCAACGCTTTATGACGTAGTTGTAAAGACTTATCATCATTTAATCGTTCTGTTGCCGCTATGCGTAAAGATGGGATTAAAAATTCAATCCGCATGACAACATCTCGACCATAAACCAGTTGAAAGGGTGTTTGATTTGTACTATTTTTGTAAGCGGTTCTGAATGCCCATAATGCTGCATGCAGTTTATGTTCCCAATCAGACCGACTCGCTTCAACTGTCTTTGTCATAATGGTGCAGAGAATCTTATTGGAAGATTCAGCTTGGCCATTCCCTCTGGGATAGTAAGGAATGCTAATTCTATGTATCACAAAAAATCTTCCAGTAAACACTTTATTGTTTGATTAACAAAGTGTGTACCCCGGTCACTGAAAATCTCAATCGGACATCCAAATCTGATTATAATATTTTCATAGAGAAACTTGGCCGTAGATTTCGCATCAGCAACTTTGATAGCTTTGGCTTCAACCCACTTGGTCGTATAATCAGTTGCTACGATAATGTATCGGGCCTGAGATCCTTGTGCGGTAGGATGAATAGGACCAACATAATCCAGTCCCCATTTTTCAAACGGTGCTTGTGATAAAACCGGATGCAAGGGTTCATAGTTCTGTCTAGTAGGCCGTCGTGCTCGTTGGCAAACATCACATGTCTGAATAAAATTTTCTGTGTCCTTATGAAGCGTAGGCCACCAACAACCTGATTGCAAAAGTTTGCGAACAGTAATATCTGTAGAGAAGTGTCCTCCGCCCATGCCATCATGTGAAAACATGATTAAATCTGGTACTTCATGCATTAAAACATCTTCGTAGAATATTGTCTGATCCACGACGATACAATTGTCTTGCAATCAATTGATAAGGTTGAGCCTTATGAATCAATTGCCTCTTTTGTACTTTTGTCAAAGAGTCATTCGGTTGTCCTAGCATCAGGTACTCAACAATATCCGCTGCCCACTCAGGTACTGCTTCTATATAGAACAATGTAGCATCTGGTAATTCATCATCCACTTCAGTTTTAACTGGTGCGGATTCGATTCACGAAACGTGATCGGCTAGATAATGTTGCTTCCCCTTTCGAACCACAATTTGAAAGTCAAATTCAGTCTATATAATAACCATCTTGCAATACGTCCAATATTGCACATCTTGTTTACCAAATAAAGGCTGATGATCCGTATAAAATGCAAAGTGCGTTTCCATGAGGTAGTGACAAAATTTTCGAACAGAAAAAATCATGGCTAACGCTTCACGTTCTGTTGTTGAATAATTATTCTCCGGATCTGTAAGCTGTCTGCTGGCAAATCGTATAGGGTAATCCTTCTTATAGTCACCTGGTTGCGTCAAAACTAATCCAATGGGATATTTCGAGGCATCCGTGTGAACATGAAATTCAATCGTCCAATCTGGAGAACGCAGTATTGGTGCTAAAGTTACTGCTTTTTTTAATTTTTCAAAGGCTTCTAACGCCTCTACTGTCCAAATAGGAACAATAGTCAGTTTGTATATAGGTCGTGCTAAATCCGCAAAGAAGATAATAAAAATGCGATAATAGTTCGCATGACCCATAAACACATAAACTCCACGAATCGTTGTTGGCGGTGGCAACTCCACAATAATCTTGATCTTAGAATAATCTGTGGCAATACCATGTCTCGATATCACATGTCCAAGCACAACTCCGTGGGAAACCCATATCTGGCATTTTTCTGGATTTAGAGAAATTTGATATTTGCGACATCGTTCAAATACTTTCTCCAATCGATCCAGGTGGTTTGCATCTGTACTATGGACTCCCAGGTCATCCAAGTAAATTTCAAGGAATTTTTGTAAATAATCTTTAAAAGCAAATTGCATTACTCTTTGGAATGAACTTGGTGCATTACAGAGTCCAAACGACATTACTTTGTAAGCATAGGTGCCCCATTCTGTTGCAAAAGTTATTTTGTGGCGATCTGCAGGTGCAATTTTAACTTGGTTGTAACCACTAAATCCATCCAGGAAACTATAAGCTTCCGCTCAAGCAAGGCGATCCAAAATGCTTTCAGTAAAAGGTAACGAAAAGTGATCCTTCCGCGTCACTTTGTTCAAAGCCTTGAGATTCACACAAATTCTCAATTTCCCATTCTTCTTAGGAACAATGACAATCGGTGAGATCCATTCGGTATGCTCAATCTCATAAATGAAATCGGCGTCAAGTAGTCTTTGAAGTTCTTTCTTTATCAGGTCCGCAACATTAGGATTACAACGATAGAACTTTGTAACCTTTAGAACTGCATCAGGTACTAAAGGTATGGTATGTTCAATAATTGACGTCGGAACACCCTTTAGATCTTGATAAGTCCATGCAAAGCAATCTTGATACTTAATAAGTAACATGCGGAGTGCTTGATACTGTTCAGGAATAAGTTGTGATCCAATTTGTACAATCTTTTCTGGTTCTCCTGGCTCAGCAAGATTCATTGCCTGTGTCCTAGTTGGGCCATCGTAAACATCTTTCGATTCTGGCACGTGTTCTTCGTAACATGATAACCACATCATCCAGTGTATAATGTTTAAAATGCTCGGGCATATCATGCTGGACTACATCTGCTTGTTCCTTTTCGAAAGGACTTGTCTTGGATCTTCGCTTAGCCTTCTTAGCAGGAATTGATCGTGGAGGTGATGACTTTCGAGAAGATAGACTCTTCTTCGAAGGTGAAGACTTCCTAGACGATGATGTGTTGCTAGAATTTGACGTGTAGAATCATCCTCGACTTTCCCTTTGCCTTTATCCAGTAAGGGTGGCACATTCTTTGAATCAATCTTTTGAGGTGGATTTTTCCATTTCAGGACCGTATTATAATGTTGCTTGGCTTGTTTCTTCGTCATTGATCCTGTGATCCTATCTTCCTTTAATATAACTGCTTTGGGCGGTTTTATTGTTGGTTCATCAGGAACATTACGCACTCCAAATCTGGTCGGATCCATATGATTGAGAATCTGCTCATCAGTAAGTTCTGCATTGTCATCATAAGTCAAGGCATGACTCACAGGTATGAGGTCTTGGTGTATCCAAGGTTTGATCCAATAATGAAATCTCACTCAAATCTGACTGATTATCTTGTTGACACATATATCCTGCTGTACAATCAATCGTTGCAAGAGCTTCATTCCAGTTGACAATATCCGTTTGAGAATCATAATGAACTCCCAAATTTTTCTGTGGACAGTCACAAGTATGATCAGTTGTTGATGAATCATCATCCTCTTTTTGAACCACTGGTTTGATAGTCCAAGTTGCAGGATTGACTTTGACTACGCGTTCACGATTTTCAAAAGTGATTTTTCTGGTAACCCAGTTATGAATTACTTGTGCAACTCGTAACCATGGACGTCCCAATAGGACTCGGTAGACATTTGGCGCTTCTGGTAAATCCATTACTACGAAAGTAATGACGAACTGTACTCCCGCAATTCTGACAGATATGTCTTCAACCATTCCTCGCGGACGAACTGTCGTTTCAGCTAGCTTAATGGCAAAAGTCGCAGGCTTGATCTTTGTAAGGCCCCATTTTGCACATAGCTTTGTTGAAATCAGGTTAACTCCTGAACCTCCATCTATCATGGCTGCTTCCTTAGGAAATTGTCTATGCTGTATTGGCAGAGTGATATTCTTTTGTTCACTTTCCCAAGCGGCTCCGACATGGAGTACTTCATTAGATTCCTTAAATCCAGCACAAAAAAGTGGCTCTTGATGGACTTCTGGTTCTACTTGAGCTAACTTTTGCGCTAAGACTTCTTTTGCTTCTGGTACCAACTTCAGGAACTCTCCCAATGAAATATTGATCTTGCTAGACAAAATATTCATTAGCAGTATAGCTAGGCAATATGAGTTTTGAATCGTAAATACTAAAAGTTTTGAATTTTGGCTCGAATTCAAAACGTATTTTGCCTAACTAGAAGGGGCTATAATAGTTTTTATCGAAATTTATTACACTAATGGATGCTCAATTTGAGCTCCAAGCTTGTAAGCCCAAGACATAAAAGCTTTTAAATCTTAGAATCTCAAGGAATATTTGATTGTACTCTTTGTAGTACCTTTTTAATTCTTCATGTTGATCCTATTTAATTGGATTGTTCCATTGTTCCATAGCAGGATTTTAGACATTATGCAAGGCTAGAAAAGAGCTATTTTGGACCAAATCACTGCAACAATGTTCATTTAGATAAAAGTGATGGGGGTGCAAGGCATATGAGATGGAGTGAAGGATAGTCTAGCATTTAAATTGAGAAATTGTTTACGGGGCCAAGAAAGTTTTCATAAACTGATTTATGCAAATGAACCCAGTGTATTTGGATGAAACTGATAGTTGTCAAGCTTTGTATAGGTTTACTTATTGTTGATCGGCTTTATCATGTTAAAACTTCAATTTCAAATTTCTTTTAAGGAAAATTTGTTTGAAAGTTCTTCAATGGTGCTAAAGGTGTCCACGTTGAAATATATTGGCTATAAATAATTTTTCTGTTTTGTATATAGGTTCTTGAAACTGTCAACTTATGATTATAGCTTGTGTTCATGTAGTGCTTCACATAGATATATGAATATGGCATAATACTAGAATGAATTTTTTATAATTTGGTGAGAGCTGAGTATCTTTTCAAGGAGATGACTTCACGTAGGAAATACTCGAATAACAATATTGTACTTTTGTGTAGTTTGTGGGACTATACAAACATCGTCATGAATTCCCTTTGTGGAAAATTTGGAGCACGACAAGGACTTCCTAGAGATTATGATTGGTTAAAGTACTTCGATATAGTGATCACTGGAAGGTATCTCCCATTCCCTTGCTTCTATAGTTGTGTAATCTCTATATCAATTATTGCCTTTAGGGCATCCATCGTATGTGCTCTATAAAGTTTACGTTGATTGTAAAATATAACCTTAAAAGCTATCCCTACAAAATGGTCATGAGTTTATATTCAATCTGAAGTTTTGTTCATGGTTATGGAGGTGTGTTTTGACAATGTCTCCAACAAGAATGTTTTATGCTAATATAATTTCCAAGCTTACATCCCTCTACAACAAAAAATAACATGTAACATGAGTTGTTGATGTGATGAGACGACTTTTGCTAAGTGTTTTGTATTCTCTTCAATAGTCTTTGTTAATGTGAGTTTTTGCTTCATGTTTTGGTTAGATTTGTGTCAATACAATTTCACTACATTCAAGAGAAGGCTGACTTCTACGCATTAAAAGACTTGGTTAAAGGGCAATGCACTAACAACTTTCCCCTAGAGCAGTGAGTTAGATGCTTTCAAAGATGTGTCCGCGATTCTAGGATTAAACCCAATTGGTTCTTTGAGATAACATTAGATGCCATTGAAAATTGTTGAAGTTGCTTTGATATAGTGATCATTAGCAAGTGTCCATTTTCCCCTACTTTTGTAGGTTATTGTCTGTAGGGTGTCCATCATATGTGCTCTATAAAGTTTACACTGATTGTAGCATGTAAAGATGGACTTCAAAGCTATCCCCTACCAAATGGTCATGAGTTTATTTCCAATCTGTACATAGGTGTAAATTTTTTTTGACTATGTTTCTAACAAGATTGTCTTTATAAATAGAATTGCTCAAGTTTACATCCCTCTACAACAAAAATTAACATGAGGATGAACTGAATCATAGGTTTTAAGCACCAATGAAGCTTAAACTGACAATAGATGTAGCAATTTAAGAATCTCCTCAAAAGAGTGGCAAATGGCATCACATAGAATCAATGACCAAAACCATACAAGCAATAGCAAGGCAAGAGTTCTCTGATGGAGAGTCCGAATCATAGGCTGAAGAAATAGGGCCTATTCATACCTAGGAGGAACCCTGAAAATAAAGGTACTTAACCTAAGCTTATCCACTAGGACTTGGGGTCACAAGAGTTCCGGAAGATAATGTGGCCTCCTAGGGGGTCTACTCCCTTCCAATAGGACCCCCACTCTAGTATTAAATAGTAACATTGCATAAAGAAGGGCCAAGGCTTTTAGACGTGTACATGAATAAAAGGGATCGTGGCGAACAAATGAATGTAAATGAATATAGGCCATGTACTCCATGTTGTCTATGGACCTAATAGTCCAGTACAACATCCACAACAACTGAGATATTATCAGTTGAATATGACTGATGTCGGATCCAAGCCACAAACATGCATTTACTGAAAGCTCTAACATAAAGAAAAAGATGAAGCACTGTCAAGGGACACAAATGGCCCAAGAATCGCAATGAAGTTGAAAAACTATAAGGTCTCAAAAAAATTGCTCCAATCATGTAGATATCAAGAAAGTTGGACAGATCAAAAATGGCATAGAAAAGTCATCTGTAGGAACTCTTGGCACCAACTAGGAAAGACCAATGTTGCACCAATGACGTACTTTTGCCATATGTAAACTTGAAGACCACACCAATGGATCAAGTGCTAAATTCTTCGCTCCGTCCTAAACAAAAGTCAGACCTTCGGCCTCTCTTTCCATTAGACCGTACCAAGCATTAGGGGCATAGAAGATCGTCTAGAAGCATAAAGTAAAGGAAATAGGATACCATGGCCCTGATGCATAAAGGTAGGCTACATCACAAGCTGTCAAGCCCAAAGTCAGTATGAGAAACCAAGCTGGGCACTTGAAAAGTACAATAAAAACCATAGAAGACCGAAGAAACCAACGTTCGAAAGTAGTGCAGATTCAAAGGACCATAAATGCCTGATAGTATTTGGAACAAATATCTCAAAAGGAAGATCCCAAAGAAACCAAACCTATGTGATAATGTCTGATAGCCAAATAGAACACCATGGCTGATGGAATACACCACCCCTATATGTAACCATCATGAAAACAAACCACAAAGTTGATAAAGGAGCCCAGTAGGTGGGATAGAGATGATACTTGACTAAGACTACCATCCCAAGTAAGAATTCACTGTAGTGAATCTCCTCCAATAAGAGCAAGCATCATAGTAAGAGCATGGAACACATGAGGATTTGCTAATAGAGGCGCTAGCTAGTAGCAATGTCGGAAACAAGAGGAGGCATAACAATGATGTCAACCATGTTGGAGTAGCCAAGCATGCTAAATAGTTGTAGAAACATTGGAGGTGGAGAGGTACCAATGTCCCAAAGCTACCCATAAAAACCAAGTGTGTCCACCAGTAGCAACCGAAAGATGAGCATATAAATCCTAGGGTAATCATAGGCATCTTGACCAAGAATGTTGTAAACCAACAATGAGGAACTCAGAGAAGGAGACCATGAAAACCATCCTTGCCAAGCATGTCGACCATATAAAGGATACATCCAAACAAATTCTGCATGTCGTAACACGATAGAAGCAGACTCTCAAATATCTAAGGAGCCATAGTATCCTAGAACATGTATAGAAGAAAAACTTGGCGGGATCTGTCAAGCTAGATCAACGTTTGTGCCAATACCCTTGAGATACTAGCATGGAGTGTAACCTTGCAAATCTTTGCTCTGTGATAAAAGAAGCTCGTGGTTGTACCCAGACTATGTGATAGTAGCAGCATTAGATGCATCAATAAGAGTAGGAACATAATGTACCTCAGCAAAATCTGAACATCTATGCGAGTCTCTCGCATATGCATGATGTAGCTGTGCTGAAAAGGAAAGTTTATGCACGTGATTCTCATATGAAATAATATATGGTCCTTGAGAACATACCTAAGGTGGATAAATGAATGTCTCATTGTCTAATCTGTATAGGTTGGGTGATTCTTGAGTTAGAGAGATATATCGTCAAACAATGTGGATAGCCTAAAGTAAGTATGAACATTGCATAGTTGCATTGGAATGACCTTCCTGAACAGGTTGTTTCAGAATGGTGAAACGTGGATTTCAAAAAAGCCCTAGATCTTTCTATGAATAGCCATGGAACCCGATTGTTGAGGCGTGTGAACTATGAGAGTAAAAGTTTGTGGAGAGAGCAATAGGTGACCAAATGGGCTGTGCGAGCACTCTATGTGAAGCTAGTGATCTATAGAAGATGACTGTAGCACATAGAAGAGGGAAAAATTGAGTGTGTGAAAATTTGCAAGCGAAACACCCTTTTGAGGCTTTTTCACTATTTTTTTTCTTTGCTTTGTTTGGAGGTTGTTTTGTGAGAAACTATGGATGCCAATGGGTGTACTCTAAACCCTATCAAAGGGTCAAAAACTCAAGGCAAAGTGGATAGGTGGGAAAAAAGAACTAACATAGCTCAAAAACTGCCAAAAAGGACACACAAGCTCACTCAGTACAAACCATTTGTTTCTCCTCCGATTGGGCAGCTACTGAAATCGCCGTGTTTCATGAAGATCATGAACACAATTGCTAGTTGACCACCGCCATGCTCGGGAGACCCTCCAGTTTCAGGCCTCACGATTTAGTTCACATGCATGGGAAGATTGGCGACCAGTCAATCAAAGTAATGGTGGATCATGGGCTGACCCATAATTCCGTCAATTACAACTTGGTGAAAAAACTTAAACTACCAGAAACACTTAGTCAACATAGGTATATAGTATCTTTGGCCAAGGGTGTGGATAAGTTGTGGGAGATGATGGTTAGTAATCTTGACTTGAAAATTGAGGTGTATCTTGATACCGTTAATTTCCAATTCATGCATTTGGATCATACCAATTTAGTTCTTGGGAGGGATTGGCTTTACAACTTTGGGCCAACTCTTCAGGGGAACTAAAGAAGAATACCCTCAGTTTCCAGAAAAACAGCAGAGAGGTTCAATTGCATGGGGACCATGGAGTACTTAACAGCCCAATGGTATGCAGTGCTGAACTCCTAGAACTTATGGACCATGAAGACCATCAGGTATGTTTTTGTGACCTTCAGTATGTTTTGGATGATTGTATTTTCACAGTGTACATCATAAAACAATAAATTAGATGTTATGTTAACTGAATTTGAAGATATCTTTCCTGAAGATCTGATAGTAGGGTTACCCCCCAGTAGATCAGTAGACCATGCAATTGATAGAATTCTTGGTAGATCTCCTATCTCTAAACCTCCAACTTGGGTTACCGATTAGAGGAGGAAGAGATTACCAGACAACTAATAGAATATCTTAAGAAAAGGCAAATTCAGCTTAGTAGTTCACCATGGGTAGCTCTTGTTGTACTGGTGAAGAAGAAAGAAGGGTCTATGTGTCTGTGCATAGACTATAGAGTATTAAATAGGGTCACAATTAAGAACAAAAACCCAATGCCTCAGGTAGACGAGTTGTTCGATCAACTTGATAGGGCAAGGTATTTCAGTAAGATACATCTTAGATCGGGATATCATCAAGTCCATATAAAAGTGAGCGATGTTCTGAAAACAACTTTTAGGACTTGTTATGGCCACTATGGTCTCACTAACTCCTTAGTTGGCCGAAACCTACTAGTGTGACCTTCAGGTCTTCTTGGGTTTGTCAAGATGTAAATTTGGATTCTCGAGCAGCAGGAGAGTTTTGATGATTTCAAATCAGCTTTAGCTATAGCGCTTGTATTGAAAGTCATAGACCCTAATCGGCCATTTGTGGTCGAAACAAATGCTAGCAACTTTGTGATAGGGGTAGTGCTAAGTCAGGATGGACGCCCAGTTGCGATCAAAAGTAAAAAAGCTCAAGATCAAACCAGATACAGTGCATATGAAAAAGAACTCTTTTCTATTATTCATGCCCTTAAGACTTGGCGGCATTATTTACATGGTGCTACCTTTGAGATTCTGACTGCTGACCATGAGAGCCTCAGGTATCTCTGCAATCAGCCCAAGCTTTAAGGTCAGAAAGCTCGATGGGCTGAGTTGCTGCAAGAGTTTGATTTGTCTATCATATATAGATGAGGCAAGTTTAACATAGTACTGATGCCCTTAGTAGTATACCTATGATAAGTAAATAGAGTTTTACTTAGATTCGTAATGAGCTTTGGGAATCTTTGAAAGGGAAATGCTAGTTGGATCCACATTTTTCTATAATTTGGAATGCAGTTCAGAGCATAAACTTACAAACTTCTGATCCAATTTCTAGAGCTGGGAATAGTTCATCCAAGTATACGACAACTTTTGTTGAGGATGATAAGTCCGAGCATACGTCAGATGATGTTGAGAAATTCTGAGACTCTAACACCCAAGTATACCACAGAGGTTTGAGGGTGGTCATAGTTCACAAGGGTTCAAATGGAAACAACATTCCATTAAAGATCAGTATCTACTCTACATGACAATGGGTTACTACAACCCTTAGAAATACTAGTTGGTAAGTGGGAGAGTATTTCCATGGATCTTATAGTAGGCCTGCCAAGGACCCAGAAAGTTCACGATGCTATATGGGTCACAGTTGACCGTTCGCAAGCTATTTCCAACTTTTGTCTTAGTTGACCGAGATGGTTCTTAAAGGGGAGGGAGTGTTATGAGCCTGTAACTGCAGCCGAGCCCTTGAGGACACTTAGGTATCAAAAACTACAGTTAGAGCAGGACAATGTAAGTAGCATGCAAAGTGCATCAAGGCCTAACATTAGCATGAGGCCCATATGGCCTGAGTTAGATGCGTACGTTCATGCACACTAGCAGTTAGGTGTCCCGTGACACTGGCAGTTAGTCGAGTGTGTCACCGTGCATACTATCAGCCTTACACGTGGCTAGGAGGGGCGTTCTCTATAAGGGAGGATGTGACGGTTGGGTGGATTAGACTATGCTAGCTCTAATTGTGATTTCAGGCGTCTAACAACTATGCATGATCTCCTCGTACTGCCTACCATTTGATACAGGTTGTTGTGCTGCATCTTTGTGGACATGCTTTGACTTGGTGGCGTACACGTCAATCTCAACTTATTGTTACTGTTGATTGGGCTGAGTTCAAGGGTGCAACATTTTGTTATGGTCGAGAATGTGGCTCTAGTCTCAACTTGAGTTGTATCGGCGACTCCAACAAATAGCTTCGCCTTTAGATTGCTAGGTATTTGTATGTCTTTTTTGATTTCTTGATTGTTCAGGTCATTGGTCGGTATATAGCTAGTTTATGTGGTGTTTACAATCTTTTCTACCGACTTCTCTAGATCATGCCATGTCTCACGCTTGTACATTGCAACATAAATATCATGATCAACAATTGTCTTTTTAGTCTTGTCGTTTGTCTCATCCTTCTGTTCCATGTTCTGTTATCTCTCTTCTGTCGTTTCCTCTTGTTTCTCGGTCTTCTTTTGTTTCTCCTCTCTGTCCTCCTCCTTTTGTTACTTGTAATTCTAGTTTTAAATGGTATTCTTCGCTAAAAACGGCTAAAATCTAGTCTAAGAACCTTCGTTTTAATTATTGTAGCCCTAGTCACTATAGTCGTGATTCCACACCCTTGACCATCTGTGACGTTATATGTCCAGAGGTATTTGATCCTAATGGTTCCTCGCTTTCCCTTGTCGCGGAGATTCAAGAACCTGCTCTTCCCGATTCTGCTGAATGTTTGGCTCGATTGGCCTATGCCACTTGGTCCCAGCATGTTCGTTTGTGTGTTCATATTATTGGGCATGAGTTTGTTGCAGTAGTCTGTTAGTACTCATTCCTTTATTAATCATACAATTGTTTGTATGCTTTTGGGTCTTGCCACTCACTTGCGTAAGCCTGTACCTGATTTTGCTACTATTGCCCATCCACTTCATGCTTTATTACGTAAGGGTGCTAAATTTGACTAGTCTCCACCTTGTCAACATGCTTTTACCACTCTTTAGACAATTCTTGCTACTGCTCCTCTTGCTCTACCCAAATTTAGTAAGAGCTTTATGGTTCCTTTGCCAAGATTCTAGTGTTATCACTTAGGAGTCTTGTCATTTATGCTCTTACAAAATTCAGTATTACACTCATGAGAACGAGTTATTAGCTATTATTCATATGCTTTTCGATTATACACTGATCATTAGTCTTTATGCTATCTTGAGTCAGTTATAGACTCGGCTCATTACATTCACCACGTCCATTTACATTTACTTTACTTTATGCATAAGCAGGCCTTGGGCCTTTTTTATTCATTATTGACACTTGGGGCCTTCTTGGAGGGTGCACTATTATCCCTCCCAGTTGGGCCCTTACCACTGGAAGCTTCCTTTTAGGGCTTCCGCTAGGTTATAAGTAGGGAATTTGTGTCATTTGTTATTGAGCTGATGATATTGATCTCTCTCTTTAGTCTTCTTAATCTCTCTTTTCCTGCTTTCTAGGGTGAAGTATTGCTTATGTGATGCTTTCATAGCTTAGCTCTAGATCAGTTGTGGTTGCATTCGTAACTTGGTATCAGAGCACTTTCCTTCGCACCACTTTTTTCAGATTTAGTAGAGGTTGTCCAGCGCCCTCTTTCCTCGATTTTCTCATCAGATTTCTATTATTTTTCCAGATGAGTCATCCCACAAAAATAAAGCTACATATGATGTTGTACAATCACCTCATGTAAGAGCATGGGAATCTTGGGAGTTATGGTCATAGTCCACATCTCCAAGGAACCTCTCTTTCATGTCCTATCTGGTCATGCCCAAGTCATGTTATGCACGCATCGACTTTTATTTTTCATGCAATACCTGACGTGGTGTCTGTGAATCCATTTTTTTATGTTCCTAAATTCAAAAAGCTGAAATTTTCGTCTGCATGATCGTATTTGTCTTTGTTTGGTAGTGCGAAACCTGGATTCTTCGTAGATGGTAATCGAGCACCTTTGTTTGAAGTGGATATACATAGTGGAATGCTCCATAACACAGACAATGGCACACCTCTTTCTCAGGTATATTGTAAGTCTACATTCCTCTATATGCTAGTTGTGTGACTCGTTTTGATACCAAATTAAGAAGAAGCTCCAACAAGAAGCCTCTTCTTCTGTTCTTACAGGTTGGAAGTCCTGGATCAAATAATATCTCAAAAGCAGCACCACATCAACAAGCTTGTAGAGTTTTTCAAGTATGATTTGACAAGCTGGGGCTGCTTGTGACTATCTTGAGCTTATTGACACGTCAATTTTTTTTTAGAATAAGTGAAGTTAATTATCAATGTACCATAGTGGATATACATAATATGCTGTTTTGAGAGATGAATGCATAGTTGTTTCTTTATTCAGGGAGGAAGTGTAGCTCATTTACACAAGCTGTTGGAAATTGAAGCAGGGGCGCAGGTATGTGTGCATGGCAAGCAGCATTGTACGTCATTCTATGTCAACAAGTGTGTTCATGGCAGTCTTGCATTTTTATTTTTATCCCTGAATATAGTTGCAGGCAACTGATTTTCTAACAGAAGTAACTCTGCATGTGAGTTTATTTAAGGAGGTTCCAAGATTGACAAAATATTACAAATAGAATCTTTTGGCCAGGTGCTATATGTTGGAGATCACATTTATGGTGATATCTTACGCAGCAAGAAGCAACTTGGTTTGTCATCCTTTTATAAAATCTTAGAGTTTGGCATAAAAATATTTACTTTTGAGATGAGTATTCCATACCCTGAATATAAAATGAAAATGGAGTTTTCATCATTATTCTGATTTTGATATCTATTGATAAGATTGGGAAGGAATACATTAATGATTGATTGAATGCAAACACTCTCTCTGTTTCTTCTTCGCACATTATGGTTGAGCTAGTATATGCATTGCTTAAACCAACGACATGTAATCACTTTGAATTGTCAATGAGCTAATCTACTACTTTTATGAGGATGAGACCATCATCCATTCCACTACTTGGGAATTTAAAATACTAATATGTGCATGTGGGCACATGTATTATACACACGACAAAAGTATGATAGTTGGACAGGTTGTACCTTTGAGCGCCAATAACTGCAGTTTCATCAAAATTCAGCACATTTGAGTGTCATATAATCTGTTATGTACATGTCTCTAGTAATGGGAAAGAGAATAAGACTGAGAACTGGAATTTATATGGATTTTTAGATGCTTTCATATGTCTAGAAAAACATTGTGGAAGAAATAGTGAGTAGGTAGGTATAACTTATTGCTTAACAAATCTGAAAAGCAACGTTAAATACAATAGAAGTATGCAATACCAAGCCGTTGCAGGTGTAATCAAGAATAGCTGAGCCATGCTCTTGCTATCATTTCCTGTCCTTTATAGTCGAATGTTGGATAAGGAAATGATCCAAACGATTGAGCTGCCAACTGTAGCTTGACTTGCAAATATCAAAGACTGAGCTATGTAAAGCTACAGTAACCTGAAGGCTCTAGAAAACTGCTTGATTGAAAGAATTGTCTGGCAAAAGTAGCTTGAAGTTCTAACTTAAGTGTAATCAGACTTCCCACATGAAAGAATGTGATCAATGTCAAAGTGGCCTCCCGTCACAGGGGCCGTCTAACAAACTTTGGTAAATTCATTGCTGCCTTGATTATTATATCCCAGAGCTGTAAGGAAATGTAGATGAGGAATGGCTCTCATTTCTGTTTTATGCTGACATACGCTTTCTTGTACCTAGTTAATAAGCCTAACATGATAGGAATGTTGGCTAGATTGTTGTCATACTACGAGAATTTTACTTCCAAATTCATGCTAGAACTTGATCTTGCCCGCCTTTCTAGGATCACACAAGGTATCAATTACGAATGCAACCACAACTAATCTAGAGCTAAGCTATGAAAGCATCACATAAGCAAGACTTAATCCTAGAAAGCAGGAAAGAGAGATTAAGGAGACTAAAGAGAGAGATCAATATCATCACCATGTACAAATGTCAATGTCTGCTATGTCCAGTCCATTGTAACGGCCCCAAGAGATGCAAACCAATCAGCACCAAGGATAAGATCATAACGCTCCATAGGAATAATGTGAAGGTCTGCCTGTCCAGAAAAATCTTCAATGCGGTATGGTAAACCTTGAAACATTCGAGAACTAGGAAAAGATTGTGAACTGGCAACCTCAACTGTGAGAGGCTGTGGAGCAGGAACAGGTGAAGCACGGATCCGACTGGTGATATAACTGCTGATAAAAGAATGAGTGTTGCCGATATCAACTAAAGCAGTATACTCACGACCAGTAATGCGTACACGTAGCCGAATGGAGCGAGGACTAGGACGCCCTGTCCAAGTAGCATAGGCAAGCTGAGCATGGCAAGTAGCAAGAAGTAAATCAGTGGAAGGCTCAGGAGATAGGTCAGGTTCATCAAAAATATGAATGTAGATATCGGAATCATCTGGAGTAGTGCCCTCATGGTAAAAAACAGCTATAGTAGTAGGGAGGGGCTGACAGAAATCACGGGCAAGATGGTTAGGACTCTTACAACGAAAGCAAAGACGCTTCTGCTGAAGGTCATCGAACTCTGTAGACGTGTAACGACAAAAGCAGGACGTGGGATCAGAGGACGAGGAGACGAAGGGACAATGAAAGGATTCGGAACAGAAGTGGAAGGTGTAGAGGTAGACGTACTGGGAAAAAATGAAGCAGAAGGACGGGGTCGGGAGAAGCGGGAAGGAAAGATGTCAGAGTACTTATGCTGTAAAGTATTGGCAAGAGACATCGCCTCAACAAGTGTGGGAGGACGGAAGGAAGAAACATCATAACGTAAGGCACCACAAAGCCCAACAATGTAACGAGAAATAAGCTCAGTGGGCTGTAGATCTGTGAAAAGATAAAAAAACTCCATAAATTGATCTGTATAGGAAGCAAGATCATTGGTCTGAGTGAGACTATAGAATGTATCACGCTGGCGGTTGAGCTACTGAGGATCAATCATAGCATGACGGAGGTCACAGCGAAAGGTAGGCCAAATATGGAGCCCTTCCCGATCAGGATTAGCTCGATAGACCCGCCACCACATGGCAGCGCGTCCATCTATGTGTAAAGCAGCCAATTGGATCTTCTGAGGATCAGTCTTAGGGTAAATCTGAAAATATGTGTCAAGCTTGGCAAACCAATTCTCTAATAAGTTCCCGTCAGAGGAATTGGAATAGGTAGCAAGCTGTACCCTATCACGAAAATCTTTAGCAAAGTGTGGCTTAGGAACTGTGGGACGTGGAAAGAAACCAAGAGGTGGGTTAGGTGGAAGGAACTATCCACCACCAGGCGGACTAGCAGAAGAAGATGGAAATCCAAATGGATAAACAAGAGCTTTACCAGGACCATGGGGCTGTAAAGGATCAATCTGTGACTGCATAGTGGCAAAGCCGGTCATAACCGTATCTAGGCGAAGGGCGAGGCCAAAAATGGTATCATCCATGCGACGGAACTGATTGAATAGGTTCTCCTGAACAGTCTCACTTGGGGTAGTGAATGTGCCATAATGAGGAAAATACGAAATGCTAGACAAGATGCTAATCAAGTGGACGAACTAAAGGAGAGGACATAAGTCGTGACAACATGTACGCCAATGAAAAGACGTGACAAAGCCTACTAAAGAAAAAAAAGGAGGGAAATGACAAATAGTGTAAGTAGTACCTCGCAACTACAATCGAAAGTGTGTTGAAAACGGTAGTAAATTGGAGAGATATCGGGTAGCCACCAAATAGAGATAAGAGGGGCCTGCAAAAGCAACCAAATAATGAGAGAAAGAAGTAGCAAGTAGTGGAGTATATGGCTGGAAAATGGACAGTCAAGTAAAGAAGGTGAGTGCCAAAAAGAGAGGGTTAGGCAGCCAACAAGCAAAGCTGGAAAATCAGTAGAAAGAAGGTGGAGACAATGCAAAGAGGGTGGGCTGGGAAAGAGTACAAATAGGTTGAGTTGTGGACAGCAAACGGAAAGTAAAGTAGGGTGCTGGAAGTAGGTGATGGTCGGTTGGAAAATGGGCAGTAGGTGGGCAGCAATAGGGCACCAGTCCTCCTCCAAACGATAGTCTGATCTGCAAAACAAGTGGAGAGAGAGAGCTGAAGATCCAAGCTGAAAATGCTGAAGATCCAAGCTGAAGATGGGCGCTGGGCAGCAGCTAGTAAGATTCACAAATGTCTTGCAAAATGATGGAAAAACTGCTAAAAATGGTGATGAAGTAGGGTGCTGGACAGCCTCCAAACAATCAGTAAAATGGACAGCAAATCGGTGGAGAAATCCGTCGAAGATGGAAAGGTAGTAGGGCACTGGTGGGCAGCAGCTACCAAAATCCGCACATAACCTGAAAAAAAAATGGAAAAAACCGCTGAAAATGGTGATGAAGTAGGGTGCTGGACAGCCTCCAATCAATTCACGAAATGGGCAGCAAATCGGTGGAGAAAATCGACGAAAATGATAAGGTAGTAGGGCGCTGGCCAGCCTCTTCCAAATCTGGAAAAACGATGGAAATCTGATGAAAAAATTGAGACAGTGATGGGTTAGTAGGGCGCTGGACAGCCTTTACTAAATCTGAAAAAGTGGTGCAAAGTGCTCTGATACCAAGTTACGAATGAAGCCACAATTGATCTAGAGCTAAGCTATGAAAGCATCACATAAGCAAGACTTAACCCTAGAAAGCAGGAATGAGAGAGATCAATATCATTAGCTGAGTAACAAATGACACAGATTTCCTACTTATAGCCTAGAGTAATCCCTAAAAGGAAGCTTCTAGTGGTTAGGGCCCAACTAGGAGAGATAATAGTGCGCCCTCCAAGAAGGCCCCCACTCTCCAGTAATATGTCCAAATGTCCAAATAATGAATAATAAGGCCCAAGGCCAACCATATAGTCTAAGTGTCAATAATGAATAAAAAAGGGCTTAAGGCTTGCTTATGCATAAAGTAAAGTAAATGTAAATGGACGTGGCGAATGTAATGAGCCGAGTCCATAACTTATCGAAAGAAGTAATGAAGATCTAGGTGTCAACACATTGAAATGGTGAAAGTAGTGTAGTACCACATGCCTTCATAATTCAAGGGGCACCTTTCCACAGATTAGGCACCTCCCACCAAGACCAAGAATGGAATCCTCTCTGTTTTAGAGGGTAGACTTGGAACTTGGAAGTAATATGCATCAAGACGTGAGGATTGTGTGTCTAGAAGTTAGTCACTGGTTTTGGTTGTATCTTTGGATAAATGACCAATAATTTGTTTGATGAAGGCAAGTATGATAAGCCATCGTAAATGGCATGGCTTATGTACACCTCTATAGTTGGAGTAGGTTCTCTTGGTATGCTGTCATTGGTCTTGAATGCATGTATTAGCCCATACTCCTCATTGTCAAGCTCATATAAATTAGTGGATTATCTCGTCATCATGAAAAACATTTGATGGCCAATTTTGTGTGCATTGATGTCTCCAAGTAGGACTTAAACCTTTCGGTGAATACGTGATGCATGTAGCTGGATCCACAAAGGATAAGCCAAAGACTACTTCAAAAGCAAGGAGCCAACTCTTCGTGCTCTCATATGTCTCCTTTAAGAAGACAATATTGCCATTTGAAGAAAATCACAATTTTCACTTATTTCTAATAAGGAGTGTGCCATCAAATTCCCAAAGTACAGCCTACAGGCAAGAGGGACAAGCATCTTGGGCTCTTCCACCTGCCCAAGCATTCAATCCTTGCTATGGTAGGAATTGGTCTCTTCATCATCTTGTCATCCATGCACGCACTCATGCTCCTCACCTTCTCTGCTCCTCCTGACGCTCATACCATCGTACACTTTGCCGGAAAAAACGTGCCTATGATGACTCCGTAGGGAAACGTCTTGTTGACCTTCCTTTTAGCTCTTCCTCGTGCGTTTTTTGGCGTGAGTTTATCCCTCATGCCCCGCCACCTCTCCTGGATGACCTCCGCATATGGGCCAACTATGCAACTAGCCTATACACCATACCCATCAACTCACCCATCTCTATATTTCCCCGACCATCTGAGTTCACCTTCTTCACCTCTGATGTGGTCCTTTACAGCCATCAAGAGAATGAAGCCCCACAAGGCTAGAGATATCGAGGACCTTGAATCCGAACTCACGACTCATTTTGCCGACCTACTTGATCCCACACTAGCCAATCTCCTCAACTCTGTAGTTGTCTCTGGCTTCCCATCATCCCGGTGCACTAACATCATCCACCCTATTCACAAAGATGGTGACCCCATGATTCCTGGTAACTATCACACTATCATGATTGGGCATCTTCTCGCGAAGCTATATGGTACTTTAAGCAAAGCAAGGTTCCGAGCCCATTATTCTACCATTTGATTGAGGAAGCCAAGCACATGAAAGAGAAGGTTTATTGTTGCTTTGTGGACTTCAGGAGAGCCTTTGATTTTGTCCCATGCTCCCTGCTCATTCAGAGACTTCGTGACCTCGGCTTTTTCACTGACATCATTCTATCTGTGATGGCTTTTTATGACAGAGTCTTGAGTTGTTTTCGACATGGTAGTGGTATTTCTGAGCACATTTGGAGCACCATTGGGGTGAAGCAGGGTTGTTCTCTTTCACCAATTCTTTTTGGCTTATATATTGACGAATTGGAGAGATTCATCTTACAGTGTGGTGGATCTAGTTGTAGACTTGGCATTCTTCTTTGTGCGGATGACATGGTACTAGTCTCCCCGACTAGAGAGGGGCGTATGGTCTTCAACACTTCTAGAGCTTTCATGCAGTGTTAAGAGCTCATTCTCGATGGGCAATTCCTAGAGGTGGTCTCTTCATACACTCACTTGGGGACTACATTGAGCATGCGACAAGCAGCTACCACTCGACTTGGAAAGGGACATGCCTCGTTCAGCTAGAGCGGTTTTTCTTCCAGAAGTTCATTCAGGATGCTCGAAGTAAGTGTAGACTTTTTGATACCATTGTCACCCCTACAGTTGCCAAGTTTGTTGTTCCACCTATACAAATAGATGCAGGCATATATTCAGAGAGTTCAAGCACTTCCAGATACAGAGAGGATACGCAGATAGCACTTGCTTCCTCACATTCTCTTCATGATCAGGGCTACAGGTTGTCATGGTTTTCTTAGGCATCCAACCTCCTCCTTGAGTCATTTGGTATCTACATTACAGATCTTCCCTCGGGTACTCACCAGTTTATCACTTTTATATAGGGCATATCTTGATCATACATGGGGACGACAGTTGGGGGTTAAGCCCAATTATTATCAGACTCCATTAAGTTATACGTAGTAGGGTTCCCAATTTTGACACAGTACATGGACTCAGGATTATCACACAGCCTCAGATTCACATTGGGCCAGCTTCACGTATCATCACATTGGTTGGCTATTGAGACTGGGAGGTTCCATGGTATTCTGAAAGAGGAGCGGATATGCTAGTTATGCTCTTTGGAGGAGGTGGAGTCTGGGGAGCATTTTATGTTCATGTGTCTTGTATACTATGAGATTCAAGGGAGATACTATTGCCTGTTTTGCGACACGCCCACCACACTACAATCACTCATAGCATATGAGGACTCTCATTGTGTTGCACTTATGATACGAAAGATGTTCTTACTATGACGAGATCTATGTCAGATAGCTTAGTAGAGTCGTCTTAGCTTTCAGCCTCAAATTACATCTTTCTTCTCTAGGAGAAGACCACACTGGGATTTAGAGTTTGGTGATGATGAGGATGATGACGACATACCTATCTATCGAGATCAAAGGCAACGCACCACTCATAGTCATGTTGCAGCTCAAGTTACCCGACCTATGAGGAGACACGCATCTCATCCTCCTAGATGACGTCAGCGACTACCAGAGCTACCTCATGATGGAGCTCAAGGTATCACATCCTTCCATGTTAGGAGCAAGACATGATAACAATGATATACCTCATTTATGCTCCTATATATCCCATCTCATTTATTTTAGTTCATAGTATTAGATATAATGTTTCTCTCGTTACCGTTTCGGAGACGTTTCATATGCTCCCATCGTTGCCGCATACTTGACATGTACATTTACTAATCTTACATGCCTTTTGGCATGGAAAAGACATTAATAAAGCTCTCTCTCTCTCTCTCTCTCTCTCTCTCTCTCTCTCTCTCTCTCTCTCTCTCCCCTTCTATTTTCTGGCTACTAACTCTATTACCTAAGGGTTAACTTCTAACCACTAACTAAACTCCACTATCTAGTAACTATCAACCGCTAACTTCTAAGTTACTAATCATTAACTTTTAACACCTGAGTAACTTCTGGTGCTTGAGGATTGTGCATAAGTGAGCCTAGAGAGAGGCATTCCTCATCATAATCTATGGAGCAAAGGTGGGGAGGAGGCAAGGCAGCCAGCTCCACCATGTTTCGTGTGCTCTGATTTTGTACATGCAGGGAAATCGACAGGGATCGACATTGCTGTTGCTGCGCACGGGATAAGCTAGGTTTTAAGTGAAGTTTCAGATTTGGAGTCTGACATTTGGTATTAGAGCCAAGGTTCTTGAGAAGAGGGCTGCCAAAGAATTTGCAGATTGAAGCCCACAGGACCAGCGCTGATGGAAGGACACAGAAGCGTGGAGCGGATCTTCGGAATCGTTGCAGCGATCTCCCACTTGATTTGAAGGTTTTCTATGCAACCAATCCATTCCATTTGGAATCACATCAAAATTCCAAGCCGTTTGTGAGAAATTCCAATTTTTGTGAAAAATTCACATGCAGTTGTACACAGTCCAGCCGTGGAAGATCATCAATTTGACCTAGCAATGGTTGGCGGATTTGGAGGGCTGTTCTAGACACTAGTCGCTAGTGCACCAAACAAAGAACGTGCAAATCGGATCATTAATGCTCCCTTACTAGCGGATTGAAGTCTGAAATTCCTGTTTTCGGGCAGTTTTGACCTCCTGACTTGAAATGGTCACCATTCTCAAACGGTTGAAGCTTTTTCAACGATTGAAGATGGGGGAGTTAGCCAAGACTAGGCCGACCTAGAACCTCTTGATTGCTCACCAAGATTTGTTTTATCAAGGCGTACCGCACGTGCAAAGTGGCTGCAAATTTGCCGATTTTTACATGCGTGCAAGAAGGCCTTCTAGCACTTTTTTGAATGAAGTCTAGGAAGGATTTTTCAAGGCTTCCTTTCACCTCTTGGCCTTTATTGGGGAGGTTTAGGAAGTAAGTGGAAGACTTTCTATTCCCTTTTGGCCTTTATTGGGAAGGAGCAGACAAGCTTCAACAAAACTTTTGGAAAGTTTCATTTTGCTTTGGTTACTTGGGAGGATGCATGTGGAAGGAATGTCCACGGAATCCAATGCGGACTTCATGCAATTTGCTAGTGAAGCAGGCACGAGCACCCATGGCTATTGAAGAGCTGGAGCAGGATGAACTCCAGGGAAGTACTCTTCATCTTGTGAAAGTGTTGATGATCAGGTAAGGTTGATGTTTTCTCTTTTGCAATTGTTTAAAACGTGCATGCAACACATGTATCAATTTCCAGGTTCTTCTTGATTGTTATGACAAGACAATTGTGTGGTATGAATGTGTGTTCTACTTGACCGTAGGTCCCCTCATAATGTACTTCTTTGATTGAAAGGTTGACTGTGAGCATGCAACCATCCTTGTACTAGTACACAGTCGTGAGGGCTGATGGAAAGGGTACAGTTGGGGGAAGTTTTTGGGTATAAAGATAATGTGTTAGATATGAAGATAATGTGTTTGGCATGTTTTGATGTGGTACATGGAATATGTTGGCATGTAGTACGGAACCTCTACATCGCTTGGGGCACTCATGTGTGCGAGTTCCAGCGTGATGGTAGAGTCCATTCACTTTGAGGTGAGCCCGATGTGCCTTTAGGACCTTTGATCATGGCAACTTAGTATGTGGGGGTTCGTTGTAAGTATATGTGTTTTTGTTATTGTTTGATATGTTGACTGCTGGTTCCAAAAAGTAACATATGGCAAGAACAAGTTGACTTACTCAGGAACCTAGACCAACAAATGGGTCATGGCGTATGTGTCTGGGCTTATCGATACTTGAACTCCCCAGGGGCAAAGGACGGTATGGGATGCCCAATGTTTAAGGAGTTTGTCAAGCATTGATATCCTATTCCCCATATTGATGATATGGTATTATATGGTGCTGCTGTTTTAGCAAAGTTGTTTGAAAAATGAATATTAGTAACTCAGAGTTCATGAAGTGCATGTGCATAAGACTGCCTTCAAAACTTGTTTTGGTCACTGTAACTTTTTGGTTATGCCTTTGATTGACTAATGCCCCAACAACATGTATGATGTTGATGAACAATGTACTCTGACTGTTTATGGATGACGTTATGGTTTATAGTTGTGGTGACGTTTTGCACATAACTCACCTTAGAACTGTTTGTCAACCCTGAGGGATAAAATCTTGTTTGCTAATGATAGTAAAAGATAGCATACTTGGGTGTTAGCTGAAGGCATAAAACTGAATCCAAGGAAAGTTGTTCTCCTTCCGTGGCCTGTACCTACAGACTTGACGGTATTGAGAGGCTGTCTTGGATTGTTTGGGTTTTATTGCAAGGTGTGAAGGGTTGTTCACACATGGCTGCACCTTTGACCGATATGCTATAGAATAATAAGTGGACGGAAGTTCAGCCGTGAAGTTTCAACGCTTTGAAAGAAGTTATGGCTGACTTTGTCATGTTAAAGATTGTAGACCCTCAGAAACTATTTGTCATAGAAACAAATGCGAGTGATGTCGTCGTTGGGACAATTCTGATTCAAGTGGGTAGGCCAGTGGCCTTTGTGAACGAGAAGCTCAACCGTGTTCAGAAGAGTTGTATGCCATTGTCCATGCTTTGAAAGTATGGAGGCATTATTTTATTTGTGTGGTGCGGGTTTGTATACGCCAACCATGACATTTCTATGTATTTCTGCAATTAGCCAATTGGGCTGAATTGATGCAGGAGTTTCACATGGAAATTCGGTACATGAAAGGTATCAAAAATCGTGTGCCTGATGCATTATCTCATATATTGTATCAGATGTCTTTTGTGGTCATGTGGAAATTCAGCAAGAGTATCTTCATTGTTTATTGTAAGGAGGTTGTGAGAGAGGTAAAACTTGGCCAAGTAGAGTCTCAGAAGGAGAGCTCTGATCTCTTTTCTCACACTTGCCTGAAGTATACCATAGCAGATGGTATAGTTAAAGGAAATAGCAAACTCCCCATTGCAGTTAGTAAAGGGCTGTGTAGGGAAAATTTTGCATTTATGTTATGATAGTACTGGTGCTAGTCATCCGGGTGTGGATTGGACCTATGAGATGATCCTATGTAACTTTTGGGGGCCCAATATGGTTTTAGGCCTACTAGTCTTGTTACGTTGGGAATTCCTCAAAGTGCCTAGTACAGCTGATTTCTAACTCTATGAGTAAGATGCTTGAGTTAGTTGAAAAAATTTAAGACAAGCAATCATGGTGCTAGTGAAAGCTGAGTGTGATCGCCAATAGTATGGGATGGTGGTTATCATAGGAGGCTTGATTAGGCCAGTTGTTGTCGACAACTCCGGTGTACGGAGATGAGTCAGTTGTGACGCTATTCATGAGCATGTAGAGGAGACCCATGGCCAACAAGGATATTGGATAGGCGGGAGAAACGTTTGTGTAACCGCTTGATCTTTGATATATTTAGTTGCTTGGCATGGAAGACCTCTTGCAGATGCTACCTGGGAGACCGTGCACAGTTTGCGTGCACAATACCCTAGTTTCGTGATCGCGGACGATGTCTTTTTATGAGTGGGGGGGATGTTAGAGCCTTTACTCCCTGTCCCAGTTATTTACAGTTTTTAGAGACACATGTACACTTTGTAATTATTTCAATTACTAAAATGGCTAAGTCACCGGCCTGTGGTGACCTTTGTAAGTAAATTGTAAATAAACTGTAATTAGTTGGCATTGGACCTCAGAGAGTCATGCTTAGCTTTGGCATGGGGTACTGGGTCATTTATTAGGAGTGGCTGGATTGAACTTCCTAAAAAGTAGGAGAGTTGACTAGTCAATTTGACATGTGTCATATGCTCATTGGGACACTTGGTCCAGTGAATGAGCAACACATGTTAGGGTTGACCGGTCAAACATGACACGTGTCACATGTTCACTGGGACACTTGGTCCAGTGTATGAGCGACACATGTCAGCCTACTCACTTGCCTATGTGTCAGAGTACTGCCAAGTGGTGAGTGTCGGCTGTGCATGGAATTGGCCATGTGTCGACGTCAGGGTTAAGGGGTGCTTGAGGATTGTGCATAAGTGAGCCTAGAGAGAGGCATTCCTCATCATAATCTATGCAGCAAAGGTTGGGAGGAGACAAGGCAGCTAGCTCCACCATGTTTCGTGTGCTCTGATGCTTGTACATGCAGGGAAATCGACAGGGATCGACATTGCTGTGATTGCTGCGCACGGGATAAGCTAGGTTTTAAGTGAAGTTTCAGATTTGGAGTCTGACAGTAGTCTACTACAATCATCAATCATCAATCATTGAACATTCAATGTGTCATCATTCATGGACTCCTAACCCCTCTAGGCTCTCACAATGCACGTTGATGATTGCACAATGCATTGTCAAGAATGATGAATCAAAGACAATCTCTCACAATGCAAAAACATTCCTAAACCCTAAGCCCTCTTTAATGAATATATGGCAAATTTTTTTCCATTTACCATATTACATAGTACACACCACTCTCTCTCTCTCTCTCTCTCTCTCTCTCTCTCTCTCTCTCTCTCTCTCTCTCTCTCTCTCTCTCTCTCTGCTGCCCACCATCATTGAAGAACCAGTCCTGCTACCCACCATCGCTGCATCACCTGGTCATAATGATTCCTCCATTGGTACAGATGGAGCCTCCACTTTTACTCCAGATGATGATGTTGATAAAGGGTCAGCATTTCGTACTCCATGCCCTCCCTCTGCTCGTTCCTCTTTCTTGCTTCCTGAAATCTATACACTGGCCAAATCATTTGAGCAATACATTCTCTCCTACATCGAGCAGATCAGACAAGAATCCAGCTCTCTTTGAAAGGAAATGGGACAGCTTCAAGCGACCATTCAATCTATGTCTGCTGAACGAGAAATCATGCTAACCCGGAGTACTTCTTTGGAGGCAGCAATAAGCAAACAAGGAGAACCTATGAAGATTCAAGAATTGGAAGAGAAGATAGAGCAACACAACGCTGAGACAAAAACATGGGCTTCTCTTTTCAAAGAGGACGTTAGGGAGGGTACACCCTTCTTTAAGCGAGTCATCTCAGCCACCATATCCGAAGAGCGAATGCGGGAGTACAAATCCCTGAATATTAGGGGCCGAGGGGTAGAAGACACCAATGATCCCATGACCGAAGCAACCAGCTTTCTTTCAAGTACACTCTCCCACCACTCCGATGGATTGGATAGAGCTTGGAGAACCAAGAGAGACCCTTCTACACTCATTGTTCGCTTCACAAACTCGGAGGAAAGGTGGGCATCCCTGAAACTGCGGGTCAAGCTTAGAGGTACACTTATATTTATGGATGATGATCTCACCCCCATGCAGGTTGCGGATCGGAAGAAAGCATTCAGCGAGGCAAAAGCTTTGGGGAAGAGGGTAATTTATTAGGATGGTAAGGCTCGGTACATTGATCCTCCGAATCCTGATAAATAGGGATTAAGGCCCTCCGGACTAAGCGGTTTGGGGGGTCTTTCTAGAGCATTGCGGTTGAGGTTATGGAACTGCAATGGCATTCACTCTTTAGCTACAACAGGGGATTTTAGAGATTTTTGTGCGGAGGGTGATATCCTATTACTCACTGAGACACATGAGAGTCCAGAGAGAGGACTACCGGCTTGTGCTGGTTTTTGTTGGTACTTTGCACATCGGAGGGCGATGAGAGCATTGACAGATCGAGGTTCTGGTGGGGTGGCCTGCTTGGTCCGCAACTTCATTCAGCCTTGGGTCGAGTTGGTACATATTGATGAGCGACTTCGCTATATTTGGATTCGGGTGGACCGGACTTTGATGAGCCTGGACCGAGACCTCTTTATGGCCATTTGTTATTTTCCACCGGATACATCAGCCTTCACCTCAGATGAGGAGTCACCTTACATAGATATCTCTTCAGACATTATCAGATACAAGGAGCGGGGTTATATTCTTTTAGCTGGTGACTTTAGTGCCAGAACAGGGTTCAGGCAGACAGAGTTCCATAGAGCAGAGGATGATCGACATCGAATACATGCTTTAGACTTGGATGATCTTGATCTCCGGCGACGATCAGCAGCTCCAGTTACTACATATGGAGAGCAGATGCTTCAGTTGGGCGAGGCTCATGGATTAGCCATTTATAATGGCTTACTGCAGTGGCACGATTCAGGTGACTACACTTATTTTCCACACAGCGGAGGACATAGTGTTGTTGACTATTTCATGGGATTGTCGTCTCTCCTTCCCTCCATTTCATCCTTCTTGGTTCACCGCACCACCCTATCTGACCACTCATACCTCTCTCTCTCTCTATTGCCTTCTTCACACTCCAGACACTTGTATATTTAACCCCTATCGGAAAGTCTGTATATCACTATCACTCTCGAAACACTCCTCTGTACAAGGAAGCATTTCCCTTACGAGCATACTTTAGCGGACCAATCTCTTTTTCTTGTCCAGACCATGCATACCGCTGCATCCCTTGCTTTCCCATCCCCACGGCCGCACTCTCAACATTGTCGTCCACATTTTTTTTTTTACTTAACTTAAAAATTCGTCAAAAACATTGTCAGTATTTAGGCAATCGAAATCGAAAAATCGATTCACTGTTCGATTCCTAATCTTATTGAATTAATGTCTATCAAGCATGCATGACATGCGACATTGACTGCTTTTTTTGACTTTACGGAATTTTACGTAAATTTTAGTTCTACGGAAATTGTCAGCCCCAAATCCTGATTTGTGTCCTAACTGTCAGAGCACATGCGTATAACCACTCAAAACAAATGTGAATCCATTATGCATGTCAGAATCACTCTGAGAATCAACATGCAATCACTACATGCAAGCATAGTACCACAAATTAGAAAATTGACTGGCATGCAATCCGACAGAGATAGGAGGATACTGAATGGAGAGGCTGAGATTCCGGATGCTTCCATATATAGATGGCAGAGACAGTGTAGACGACCAGAGAGGCAGCTAGGCCACAGGCCACAGACTACAGCTTCACACCAGCAGAGGCGACACCGACCACTCAGTCAGAGATAGAGATCCAAGTTCGCTCAGGGATAGTGCCACAACATACTATACATCATTATTTTACAGGCGGGGAGACCTCTATTGTACCAGGATGATAGACTCTGTTTGTGCCAACCACTATTTCCTATTTTTTTTAGTAGTCTTGTTTCTTTTAGGTGGTAGAGCTTTCATGCTCCCACCGTGCATACTTGACATGTACCTATTTATTAGTCCTTGTACCTTAGCATATTTCATGGACATTAATAAAGATCTCTCTCTCTCTCTCTCTCTCTCTCTCTCTCTCTCTCTCACACACACACACACACACACACACACACACACACACACACACACACACACACACACACACGAGATTGATTGCAACGTAAGAAAGTGATTTAGCGTTAAGTATCGTTGCCCAAATCCGTCATGACTTGGCGGCTCATGACAATCCTATGTCTCACTACCCCAATCGATGTTTTTTCCATAATTCATGATACAATCTAGCAAATACTAGTCATTATACAAGCACATAAGTTTCCTAACTTCATGAGATCTTAGCTTGGCTGATGCAATGAAGAATGCCATGCAACTAATTGTTTGAAAGCCTTAGAAAATGATTCTGTTGATATTCTAACCCTACCTTCAAAAGGGTGTTTAGAACAATCTTACAACTGAAAAGCAAGTGGGAATAATTGGGTAACATGACCGTGGCGTATGAATGTTGATGGTATACAACTAATAAGCTTAAGTGAAAATAAGAAGTTGGATCATTTGGGTAATATCATGATGGAGGTGATGATAACAATTGCTAAGCTTAGTTGGTCTGCGTGAGATATGCCAGTAAGGGTGCATGGAGAGGGTACATTGGAAAGCAAGTCCATCCTCAAGAGAATATAAAATTTATGGTGCTTCATATAAGGTGTAGTAGTGCATGGTGCAAAGCGAGAATAGAATCATGGAATGATTTTAGAGCGACAGTTGAAATGTGAAAATTTGATGCCTGAGAGTTGAGGGCCTACTACAATGTTCACCACACTTTATCCTTTGCCATTGGTTGGCTGCCATTGTAAATGTCCAACTTTTGTGATTCACGCGATTGTAGCAATGTTATGGAGTAGGTAGTCCTGCCCTAACCCTATATAGTAGTTGCCCTAGTTAGCATATCTTTAGGTATTGGGCTAGTTACCATTAAGGGCATTTTCTTATGGGACACTAATTTGCCCTAATCTCTAGAAGGTCTCACTATGGGCTCTAGATAATATATATATAGGGCTATCACTAGTCGTTTTGATGATTATGATATGGTGTTGCTTGGGTTTTTTTGTGGGAGATCTCTTGCATCAGCTATTGCTTCTTGGGCTTTAGTCATTGTTCTTCATTGCAAGGTTGCAGGCCACGATCCGGAATGCGATCCGAAACGCGTTCCAGATCGCGTTTCGGGGATTCCCATTAGGGTTTCCCAGAACGCTTTTTTTTTTTTTTTTGAAATTTTTTAAATGCCAATATGGGTATCAAATGGAAGGTTTTTTCAAGGGCAGTTCATTTATCAAGTTTGCCATCTTTCAGGACCATTGTTGTCCATTAACTTATTTTTCACTATTATATCATCTTCTACAGTTACCAGTATTGTGTGAAATGAAATCATGTGCAAAGCAAAGCATTGAAAGCATATTGAATCTCTCTCTCTCTCTCTCTCTCTCTCTCTCTCTCTCTCTCTCTCTCTCTCTCTCTCTCTGTAGACCATGCTGGAAAAAAATGATACCAAATTACCTACTGAAATAGACCATGCTGCGGGAAAAAAATCATATGGAAACACAAACCATTAGGACACAATGTAAAAACGCGAAAATATATAATGTCTCATAAATAAATAATGTCTCATAACAACTAACAACTAACAATCGTCCTCTAACTCAAAGTCTGAGTCATCAGTCTCCGTGGAACTGCCAAACACAGGCCACCACCTCGTCGCTTCCACCGTCTTGATCACGCACGGATCGATGCCCCACGCTGCCCACAATCCACCATCACCTCCTCATCCTTGCTCTCTCTCACTCTCCAACTCTCAGAAGCCAAAAATTTTTATGTTTTTCGCAGGCTGCCTGCTCGCGGCCCACATAAAAAAATTTGGCTTCTGAGAGTAGCGTTTCTGGTCCCAAAACGCGAGCGATCCGGAACGCGCGATCCGGATCGAAATCCTTCCGGATCGCGATCCACTGCAACACAGCTTCATTGATATGAATATTTGTGAATGTGTGATGTCGAAATGTTTCTTGAAAACTATATTGACACACGCATAGAGGGAGAGACAAGTTAGATTTTTTCTTCATGGAGAACCTAATTGTCAGGGGTTGTGTTGATTTTTCCTTTTATGGTGATTTAGAGTATTTCATGTACAAGCTATAAATTTTAAGAACTTTTTTTTGTTTAAATATTCCAATTTCCTATGAATAGAGTAATCGTTTGTGTTTTCTGATAGGTTGGCGAACAATGCTTGTGGTGCCCGAACTTGAAAAAGAGTTAATGCTCCTTCATGAAACCACAGAAATTCGCAAGGTATACTCAGGAAAAAAATTGGTCAAAGAAATTTTGTTTTATGGAAATGTATGTGAATCTTTTGCATTTCCCTAGTTTGACGTAGCTTTCTTGTGGTTACCCTCCTTGAAGCAAAATAGGGATGTAGTTTTTGTTTGTCTTATTCAACATGAATTTATGCTTTCATAATGTCTCTTTAACCTTGCTTAGTCACCACTTGAAACTTTTATCTATGAAGCGATGGAAAATGACTTTTTGTAGCATATGGTCCTGATTGTTTGTTCCTCTATGTCAATTCTTCCAGAGGGACAATTCTGTTATCATTGTTTGTGGAGATATGTATATCTAATCTGCTCTGATGAAAAGCAATCAGAATTATGCAAGACCATCTGCAAGGAATCTGGTAATTGTCCAACAAATATAAATATACCCAGCAAATATCATATGATAACTGAAAGTGGCAGCACACATTAAAATTCTCAGTTAGAGCTTGTGTATTATATTAAGCTTGAAGATCTCTGAAAATCTTTCAAGAGAAAAAAAATAATAATAATAATAAATAAATAAATAATCTGCCAACTCTCTTGACAATAATGATTACAGCAAAGCTTGTTGGTGCTGACACTCCTAGAAAAAATAGACATTATAAGGATGAGATAGACATTCAAAAATATCCTCAGGTTTCATTATACCTATTATACTTGTGTGAGGGCAGCTAGTGCTTTCTAGATACCTCCACATTGTTTCTCTACATGGCAATGAAGAGCTTATCATGATTCAAGGGCTTCCAGGCCTCAACCGTCTTCATTTAGGGCAATTCAATCATCATATATGCTGGCTAGGAGAAGGGCAGCAATCTTTTATGGTGCTTTCTGCTGCAAGCTAGGCAAGTGGTGGCAGGTAGGTGCCTGCTCTTACAAACTTAGGTAGACAAAAGCTTGTCTTTCAAGTAGACTTCATAGGATAGTGTCAGATAGGCTAGTGTACATGTCCTGTATAGAACTTTCTTCAATGGTTGCTACTCTCAGTTAGTATAGAGTCTTTTGTGTCCTTGCATTAACATTGACCTCTTAGAAGTCTTAGCTTATATATGTAATCATGTCCCCATGAGTTGATTAGATTGAGGGTTTCCCAACACTCTTATGGTTAATGGCTACATGTGCGTTGTCCTTTCAAAATCAAAAACTTGTCCAAGTCGCCCTTCTATCTTCCACTAAATTAGCAATGACTGTGATCCATAACTTCGTCCACATGTGCTTTGAGGTAGCGAATAGAGTCAAAATAGCGTCAAGTTTGCGTCAAACTTCTCAAACCTGTTGTCTGATGAACATTGATATGAGATTTAAGTACAAACTGAAGCAAGCAAAAACTTGTCAATATTGGCTTTTAGTCTTTCACAAAAGGTTGGCAATTATCTCGAAGAGAAAACTCTATAAAATTCGCTCAATCAAAACAAGCCTTTCATAATCTCTGTAGTTAGTGCTGATAACAATCCATGATCCATAATAGGTCCACACTCCAAGTATTGGATGCCAAAGATTGCGAGAGATGCCTTTCACACAGAAGGATGCCATATCTGAATGCTTTTAGGAAAAGGCGGCCTCCGTCGCTTCTTGCTACCATCTAGTGTCAAAGATGAGAGTAGCACTTCATTAGGGCTAGACCCTTAGTGCCTGCACAGAAACAAAATTTTGACTACAACTAAATCTTGGTTAGCGCTAATGCCTTACTTTTTACATAAAACATTCCTTTTGAATTGCGTAAGAATCTCTATTAGGAGTGGAGCCAAACTTGTAGCAAACAAATACGTACCATAGTGCAAATGAAACTTGAGTGCAGCTAGTGACCTTGTTTGTACCTTTACATAAACCCAGTTCAAAGCAAAGCTTGATAATTGTTACCACCATCTTCGTTGCACAGAAACACAGTCTAGATTGAAACTAAAGTTTAAGTAGGGCTTATTCCAGTTGTAAAAACATCTAAAGAAGAGTGGAAGTGAAGCTTGATCAAATTTGATTACGGCTAGAATAAATCATGGTACCCTAAAACTCCCATTCAAAAACATATACAATCATTATCAATTTAATAGTGCTCTAGTACAAAGGTGGGAACATATCCATTTTATAAAATTAAGAAGTGTCAACAATTGATAATTCTCAAGAAAGAAACATAGAACAATAAGTGCCAATAAGTTGCCTTGCAACACCTTCCTACAATGAAAGATTGCTATTTAGGCTCTTTCATGAAGAAGCATTAAAGATCCCTAACAAAATTTAAAGTAAGCTTATTAGAAGGGTTTGAATAAACTCTTTAGACTTGTATGTCCTACGGATGCAGCGAATCGCGATTCGCTGGTTTTGCGATTCGCGAATCGCGATTCGCTGCAAAGAATCGTTGAAAAAAAAAATATTTGTGCATTTCGGGCCTGGGAGTTGATTTAATATGCTTCCAAGCATAGTTGCCCATTCTGGAACGGAACGTGGCCTTAAAAAATAGAAATAAAATTTTAAGTATTTAACAAAGGAAAAATTTGTCCCAAGCATAAGTAGCTATTTGAATGCTTGAGAGAATTAGGATTCTCTTAGGTAGACCAAGTCCTGGCCAAGAAGTAAATGACAATCAACAGATTAGTCAATGAATGTTTGAAAAGAGTAACCCTTTTTAAGTAATAAAGTCATGCTCAATAGAATAAAAAAATGAGGTGAAATATGTGAATTATGTTGATGTTACCATAGTCTCGTTTCTATCTTTTGTCAAAGCATCAAGTACAATAATCAACTTAGTCCAACGTATAAAAGATCCAAAAAAAATCTAAATTATCACCACGAGATGTAAAATTGAGTTCACATGAGTCTCTAGGATACATTTTTCCACCAAAACAATTAAGTTCCTTGTACGAAAGGTTACCAAAATAAAAAAATCCAAGAACAAATAACTCATTACTAAATGCTCTTGCATGATTTAGCTTATCTAAAAGGATGGGAGAAGTACCAAAGGTAAGTAAAAACAACTTCCTTTGATCATTTAGACTACGTTCCGGAACTTACTGTATGGAACTTACTGTGTGGAATATACAGTACATTCCGACTGTTATTGGTCAAAACGGGCAACTAAGCTTCGAAGGTACAATTTCAATTGTACTAGATAGTACAAATATTCTCTCAACAAATTAACTTAGCAAAGTAAGTCCTTTGTTTTGAACGTGCTTAGTGCTTAACTTGATTTGGGCTAGAGAAATATATTTTGAATGTGGCCAGAAGAGCTTCTTGTGAATTAGTTCCAACTTTTGACTAGCTAGAGATTTGCAAGATGGGCACAGGAAATTCGACGATTGCGACATTTACGAGAAGGCCTTGAAGATGTATTACGTCGCCAAGAATGGAAACTGAAGTAAGGCTGCTTGTCCATTGCAAGGATATTGTTTGTTTGCCAAGGGCATTTCCCTGACATTTTTGTTTCACAGTCTTATTTTATGTTGAATTGTTTGATGTCTTAAGAATTCTTTTCTTAACTCTCTTTGTCAAGAAATGATTGAGTAAGATTTGAATCCTTGAAATGCTTGAAGTGTGTTGAGTGCAGAAAAAAATCGTATGCACAAAATTGATCCACGTATGGGGTCTCTTTCCAATGTGGAGATGAGAATTGATCCAAGTGTTCTCATGAAGAGTCTAATTATCTATATCTCTAATAAATAAGATCTTCTTGCTCTCATATAAGCGTCTAAGCTTATGGGAAATGTCTACATATGAAACTTTTCAGGTGTAGTCTCTCTTGATTTTCAGCTTTAAAGAGTTAAAAAATGGATGATTAATGAGGAGAGCTGGAGAATGAGTTGGTTGTTGCTTCCTAAATTGGGTATGCACTGTATGATCACTTATTTCTTACGTCCTTCTGCGCCTGAGTGATCTAGAGCTTTATTCCTTGAGCTAAGGAGAGGAACCTTCAATCGACAAGGCACTCACTTATGGTGGACCAACATTCAGCATGTTTGAATATTTTATAAATGAATATGTTTTTATGGGATTGTCATGAGTTTTTGGTTCCTTGTCATCATATTTTCTAGTTGCCTTGTTTTCATTCTAGTGCCATCTAGATCCATCCAAGCATTTCGTAACTACATTGCAAGGAGGATAACTCTAGACTCTCTCACCAACTGGTGCATCATTCTAGAGCCTCTTGTGGGTGGTCTCTTATTTCTTGAGGTACCTTTGAAGGTGTGTTGTATAAAAAGTGTTAGCGGAGCTTGTTTGCATTCCTTAACCCAAAAGGTGCTTTAGAAAAACTATGTCATTCCCATTTGCTTATGAAATTTGCTTATGGAATCCACTTCAGCAGGAAAATCTCCACAAAGCCCTAGTTTACGCTTGGAAAAGTTATTATCTTGTGACCTAGGCATCATTGCTCATACCAATCAATAGCTAAAAGTTAATAGAAATCAGCTTTGTTAACAAGAACGATCATTTGTTTCATTATGTGGAAACTGTGTTTGAGGATACTTTTGGATAAGCTTTTTTATATTTTCTTTAATTGAGTCATCTTCAAAATCTTGCCAAGTTTCGTCTATGGCACCAATGTGTGAGTTGAATGCCTTTGACATTACATGTGTTATAGAACCATTTATCATTAATGGCTTTGAGAACTTGTCATAGAAAGTGCCCTACTCCATGGAAGTTTCTGTCATTCTTTATAATTTCCATACTAGGTTATATGGAAATTTTACATCTGGTCAATGTGTTCGTGGAATTGTTGTAATCAGGCCATGCTTCTTTGAGATGCAATGGTATCTTTACAATAGAACTGCTTGTGTCGTGAAGCCCAAAGCAATCCAAATAATAAGAGAAATGTAGAGTCTTTGATGAGTCGATTTCTATTGAATAAAAAGAGAGATGGAACAATAGATGTGGGTTGTATGATGGAAGCAGAAAAAAATGCTACCCGCCAATAGAGGAGATCATGTGGTTGAAGAGTGTTTGGATTGTAATGGTATACACTCGTCGTCTACTCCTGGAGATCTTATAGATTTCATTACAGGGAAAGACATTCTATTCTCTATGGAGACACATGAGAGCCAAGTCAGAGGACTACCGGCATTTTCAAGATACAAATGGGGTTCAAAATATAGGATAGAGACGAGATCCATGAGTGGTAGAGGTTCAAGTGGAGTTGCATGCTTATATTGGGAGTCAGAGGTTTGGGTGGAGTTGAGGCCTATATCGGGAGTCATTACATCCAGTCATGGAGTTCATCTAGCATGATGAACATGCACGATATACCTAGGTTCACATCTCAGGACGTGACATTGGCTTGGACATGGATCTCTTTATTGCGGCTTGCTACTTCCCTCCAAAGTCCTCTTCCCATGTGGAAGGCATCGGTTCTCCCTATCATGATTCTTCTTCAGACATTGTCAGATTCACTGATCGAGAGTATTTTTTTCTCACCGGTGACTTTAACGCCTAAATGTTTGCAAGATAGGTCGACTTTCATGATGTTTCTGACCAATTACACATATGAGCCATTGATTTTTGTTACGAGGATCTCAGCCGATTCGGGACCTATCACTGGATACGGAGAGTATATATGTTGCAGCTAGGCGAAGCCCATGAGCTAGCCATTTCTAATGGCCTAGCTTGTTGGCCTAATTCAAGCAGCTACACGTGCCACCCTCATAGTGGTAGACACAACGTCGTCGACTACCTCACGGGGTCACCATCCCTTATACCACTGATATCATGCTTGTAGATTCTCCCCACTACTCTTTTATGTCCTTCCACTTGGGTTCTATCTCGACCCTACCACCTCCGCCCCATTCTTCATTGATCGTGCAAATATACCTTCACTCACCCCTACATTGCGACTTACCAGGAGGCTCCTTGTTTCACTACTCACCACTTTTCACATGATAGCCCATTGGAGTGATAGGCCGACTTCTCACCACTTCATATTCATACCGGTACCTCTGTATCCTTTTCGTTAAAACCCTTTCGATGTCCTTCCAAATCCCCTCGTCCTCTTCGGCCTCCTTGGTTTGATGATGAGTGTTGCTCCTTACACCTCTGTGTTGCATGCACGTCTGCATGAACCACTTGCACTTCGTACTGCTCGTAGATCTCTCTGTCGTACACTCCGCCTGCAAACATTGTGCCTTTGAAGAACGCGAAGGGTGACGCCTGGTTGACTCTTTATATAGTTCTTCCACAAGTGCCTTTTGGCGTGCATTCATCCCTCATGCTTCACCTCCCCTCCTTGATGATCTACACATATGGACCACATATGCCACCTCATTATACACTCTACCCAGTGATTCACCCATCTCTATCTCCCCACGTTCATGTGAATTCACCTTCTTCACGACATGGTCCTAGAGGCCATCAAGAGGCTGAAGACTCATCGTACTAGAGATATTGAGGACCTTGAATCAGAAATGTTAATCCACGTTGCTGCCCCAATTTCTCCCATGCTGTCCACTCTACAAAAATGGTGACTATTATCCATCCCATTCACAAAAATGGTGACCCATGAATCTTGGTGACTATTGTACTATCATGATTGGGTACATAGTAACTTTTGAGGCAGAGATAAGGAGAGTACATGCTATGGGCTAGGCAGGCTTTCGAGCTCACTATTCCACTACAGACCAAGTCTTCACTCTTTGAGCTATCATCAAAGAAGCTAGACATAGGAGACAAGATTTATTGTTGTTTTGTTGACTTCAAGAAAGCCTTTGATTCTGTACCACGTACAATTCTCATCCAACAATTACGAGATCTCGGCTTCTCCATTGATACACTCCTAGCGGTGATGGTGCTCTAGGAGAGTGTCCTTGGTTGTTTTCAAACCATATATGGAGCAACATTGGGGAAGCAAGGTTGCTCCCTCTCCCCCACACTCTTTGGATTATATATTGATGAGCTTAAGAGTCATTGAGCAGTGCGGTGGTACAGGTTGCAGACTTGGTGACATTTTGATTGCCATCTCCTTTATGCAGATGATGTGGCTCTAGTCTCTACGACTAGAGAGGGCCTATAGGGACAGCTAGACAGTCTTCATGCTCTTTGCACGAAATGGAGATTGGGGGTTAATACAACGAAGACAAAGATTATGGTCTTCAATACATCCAGGGCCTTCATGCAGTGACAGGAACTTATCTTCGACAGACAACCACTAGAGGTTGTATCATCCTACACTTACTTAGGATTCCTCTTTACTAGTCTTGTATTTAGTATGAGACAGGTTGCTACAGCTAAGTGTCGGCTTTTTGATACACTTGTTACCCTGACGGCATTATATGCAGCGGAGGCATGGTGTAAAGGTCATCATTTTATTGGGCCAATATCTCATGCTTGCAGATCCTTATGCTATCACATATGATATGGGCTAAGCCTTCATATATGGGTCGAGCATGCCTGGGCGACCTTGGGGTCAAACCTGAGCACTTTCAGACTCACTTTTTGGAGTTGGATATGACAGGGTTCCCCAGTTCTACCACGCTATTTGGATTCAGGATTACCACATGGTCTGAGATTTATGCTGGGTCGGTTTCGAGTTTCATCACATTAGCTTGCAATTGAGACTAGACGCTTTCAGAGTACCCCACGAGAGGAGTGGATTTGCCAGATGTGTTTATTATCCGTGGTAGAGTCTAAGGAGTACTTTTTATTCAAATGTCCAAGTATACTATGAGATCAGAGGGAGATATCACTCTTTTTCCCGAGATGCACCTGTCACACTGAGGTGCATTATAGCATATGAGGATCCACGCTGAGGTGCACTCAATGCTCATGATCAGAGAGATGTTACTACTACGGCAGGATCTATGTCAGCCAATTCAGTCGAGTCACTCTGATACACAGCTCCAGAACATGTCCTTCTCTCATAGGACATGTCCTTCTCTCATAGGTCGATGATGATTCCTAAAATAGAGACCAAAGACGACGTACTACCTAGATTCCTATTGTTCATAGAATCATCGACATGAGGAGACACAGATGACCTCCTCGACAATGTAATCAACACACACTACCTCCAATTGCAGTCTCCATTATATCCTTTTTCATTGGCAACAAGATTTGATTTGATGAGCATATGCATACCATTACCATCATCTTTACATTTTGTTATTAGTAGTTATTAGCAGTTACGCTTCATATATGCTATTCTTATTGGAGACATTTCACATGCTCCTATTCGTACCACACACTTCAAATGTACTCTGTCTTATATGTCTTTCCACATGACATTAATAAAGCTATTTCCATCTCCCCTAGATCCTTTGAGTTCACCTTCACTGCTGATATGGTCCATAACACCGTCAAGAAACTGAACACTGGTATATCCAGAGATATTGATGATCTTGAATCTGAGTTATTGATCCATGTAGCCGATTTGTTGTCACCTCTCCTAGCCACTTTACTCAACCAAGCCGTTGTCTCCAATTTTCCTTCTTCCTGCTGGTGCACTACCATCATCCATCCCGTACACAAAAATGGTGATCCCATGAATCCTTTACTATGCTTTCACGTATGATTCGGGCTAAGCCTTCCGTTCCACACCAGATCATACTTGTTGAGTTTGCAGTCCCACCCATGTACCTTGATGCCCACTCCAGCTCATCACACCTTGATCGAGCTTGGCATGGTCATTTGGAGGTCAAACCCGACTTCTATTGGCTTCATTTTTATGGCAAACTTCGTAGAGATCTCATTGGTTTTCAAGAAAGGGTGGAGCAGCTTGAACAAGAGAATGCGCAACTCAAACCTCAAAAGATTGTTTTGGTGGAGACTTCAAACAAAATATCCAGCCTTGAAAAACAAGTGGAAGAGACGAAGTCATGGGCAGCGTGTCTCAAAAACGATGGTAAGGCTGAATCTTCAAGCTCGGTTCAACATGCATTTGTGAATTCTACACTAGAAGATGTCTTTTACGAGCAAGAAAGAAGGGCTAAAAAAGTCTTAATATCCGAGTTCTAGGGATTTCCGACGGGGATAAGCCATTGAGGAGGCAAAAGAGTTGCTTTTAACTAAGCTCGCACACAACATGGATGGCTTTGATACAGCTTGGAGAAGTAAGTTTGACACTAATGTCTTTTTTGTCAAGTTTCGCTCTATGGACTGCCGCAACGCAGCTTTACGCCTTAGAGCTAAATTAAAAGGGACCTTTATTTTTATGGATGATGACTTTACACACACGCAATGGCAAGCCAGGAAACAAATTATTCAAGATGCAAATGCAAGAAATCAGCGGGTGGTTTTCATTGAAGGCAAGCCAAAATTTTTTGATAAGATTTCTCAATAGGGATTCGGGGCTCCCGGGCAAAGGAGTAACCCGAGTTCCCCTAAGCCTTTACGTATTGGTTTTTAGAATTGTAATGGCATACTATCATCTTCTTCAGCAGGCGATTCCCATTCTTTTATGCTGAAATGTGATATCCTTTTGTTAGCAGAGACTCATGAATCATTATATAGACGGCTCCCATCCATACAGGATTGCACTTGGCACTCAGCACATCGGCCCTTCTTGAGAGGGAAGACCTCTCGTGGTTCAGGTGGTGTTGCATGTCTCACCAAAGATGTTTTCAATTCTCATTTTAAACTGGTCAAAAGTGACCCATTGGCATGGTTTATTTGGATTCAGTTCTTTGGTCACTGTTTGGGGCTTTCTCAGGACCTCTTTCTTGCAGTTTGTTACTTTGCACTGTAGACATCATCTTTTGCAGATTTTGGTGGTGATCCTTTCCAGGCTCTCTTAGATGATATAGTCAGCTTTGCACAGCAAGGTCTTATTCTTTTAGTAGGGGATTTTAATGCTCGCACAAGCATCAGGCAGGCAGAGTTTCATGCAAAGAGTGACTTTCTATAGGTTCACACATCAGATATGGGATTGGACAGGAACTCACAGGATGCAGATACTCCAGCTACCCACCTTGGAGAGCAGCTGATTGGCTTAGCAGAGGCCCATTTCTTAGCCATATTGAATGGCCTTTCTTGCTGGCCTACATCATCTTATTTTACCTGTCACCCACGTGGCGAAGGACATAGTGTTGTTGACTACTTCATTGGGTCATCCGCTTTGATCACATTCCTTCATGCCTTACACATTATACCTCCTACCATCTCTGATCACTCCCTCCTACTTCTATCCCTTGAACATCATATTACCACAGTCACGACACACCGTCCCATTCATCACCATCTCCCGGTTTTCTCTCCCTCTGGTTTTCCCTTTTACACCACCTCCCTAACCACTTTTCTCCATGATTTTCCCTTCACCTCCTCAGTAGACCAACAAGTTGTCTTCTTATCTCAATCTCTTTTGCAATTTGCCAATACTACCTATCCTTCAAAAACGTTCTCATCCCATAAACGCACCCACAACAGATGGTATGATACAGAGTGCTCTTCACTACATAAACAAGTTGTTTACGCTAGATACCACTCTCCTCACACCCTAGCCTTGAAACAAAAAGAATATCACAAAGTGACTCTAAAAAAAAGACAGCCTATCTACAGTCCTTGGGACAAAAACTTGTTGATGCTATTGCCTCCCCATCCTCCTCTTTCTTTTGGCGGATGTTCTCTAAAAACCCTTATAAACCCGCTCCTATTGCTATAGAGTCATGGATAAATTATGCTACCAAGCTTTATACAGTGGACTCTCTTTCCATTTCTCTTTCCCCACGCCCTTCAGAATTCACCCTCTTCACCCTGTCCATGGTTGAAAACGCCATTCAAAATGGTCAAACCCACAAAGCCACTAATGTTGACCTCTTAAGCATGGACTTCCTAAAATCAATTGCTCACATTATTGCCCCATACATTTCCCATATCTTTAACAAGTCTGTCATTTTTTGCCCCACATCTTGGTGCACCAACCTTTTACACCCTATCCTCAAAGCCGGAGATCCTTTGAAAGTAGACAACTACCGCACTATTATGATCAGTCATACTATGGTCAAGCTATATGGATCAGTTTTGCAGTCTATTATCGGCTCTCAGGCAGAGACAGAGGGGTTACATGCTATGGGACAGGCATGTTTTCGCGCTGGTTACTCCACGGCTGACCAAATATTCATCCTGAGATGTATTATTGAGGAGGTTAAGTTCAGGAAGCAGAGGGTTTGTTGTTGCTTTGTGGACTTCCACAAAGCCTTTGATTCTGTTCCAAGACTCCAGCATCACTTGGCTTTTCTCAGGATATCATTGCTGCTATCATCACATTGTATGAGAGAGTATTGGCTCGCTTTCGAGATGGTGATGGATGGTCCTTTTATATTCATAGTACAATGGGAGTTAAGCAGGGATGTCCTTTGTCCCCTACTCTCTTTGCTCTATACATTGATGATCTTGAGTGAATTATAAGGGAAGAGGGTGGAGATGGCTGTCCGTTAGCATATATGATTATCCCTATTCTACTATATGTGGATGACGTGATACTACTATCGAGATCAGCCTCGGGGCTTCAACAACACCTTGATGCTTTATATACTTTCTGCCAGACATGGGGTTTGATGGTGAAAATAGGTCATGGTGTTCAACACCAATCGACAGCATATGAGAGACACGGTGTTCTACTATGATGGGCAGCCACTAGAGATAGTAGCCTCTTATACATACCTGGGTGTCCTTTTTACTGGTCCATTCCTCACTTTTAGACCAGCTGCAGTGTCCAGGCTCTGCAAGGGGCACTCTGCTCTTGTCCAGAGGGAGAGGTTTTCCTCTATTTACTATGTACATGATCCTGATACGCGCTGTCTCCTTTTTTCTGCCACTGTCTCTCCGGTTGCTGGATTTGCCTCAGTGGACAGGGCTGGATAGAGATATCTTTATGGCAATATGTTACTTTCCACCTATGACATCCTCTTTTGCAGATGTTGATTCTCCATATGTTGATTTATCACCGGACATTATTAGATACTCATTGCGGGGTCATATATTCCTGACTAGCGATTTCAATGCTAGGGCTGCCTCACGTCAAACAAAATTTCATGATGCTTCGGATCAGTTTCGTGTGCAATCTATTGATAGTCTATTGATGCAGCGGATATGGTTGTTAGCAAGACTTCTGCTGATGTTCTTGGACCGGTCACTACTTACTGTGAGTATCTACTTCAGTTAGGGATTGCTCATGATTTAGCCATTTTTAATGGCTTAGCTTGTTGGCCTGACTCTATTGGATTCACTTGTCACCCCCATAGTGGTGGACATAGTGTGGTAGATTATCTCATGGGATCACCCTCTTTCATCCATTCATCTTAGATTTCTATATTTCCACCACTGCTCTTTCAGATCACTCACGCCTCTCCTTTCACCTTGGACATACCATACTACCTACTCGACATCCCTCTTCCTCCACTTCTAGTCGGGGGCACCAACTTACAGGTTTGATGTGACCTATATTCCCTTATATCTTGCATATTGTAAGGAAAAGCTCCTCAAGAGCTTGCTTACAAGACAAACACAAAGAGAAAGTTGTGGAGCAAAGGTAGATTGTTTAAGCTTGATGCTAATGTTGCAGTGGAGAGTGTTAACTTGGCAAAGGTGGAGTTATCAAATGTGGAACTGTGGCATAAAAGGTTGGGCCACCCCAACTACAAAGCCATGGAATCTACGGTTGCAAAGGAGCTTGCAGTTGGACTCCCCAAGCATTTGTCAAGGTGTGGGAAGAGATGTGAAGCATGCAGCCTCTCAAAGGCTCACAAACTACCCTTCTCAAGATCTACATCAAGATCAAACTCTCCTCTTGAACTCATCCATTCGGATGTTCATAGTTTTTTACATGAGTCTAATGGTGGTGCCAAGTACTATGTAATCTTCATTGATGACTATTCTAGATTTTGTTGGATGTACCTCTTGTCTAGCAAATCAATGGTGTTTGATTCTTTTGTAAAGTTCAAAACTTTGTTAGAAAACCAATGAGAAGCCACCGATCAATCTCCAGTAGCATCACCCAACCCCTGAGCCACAAGATAGGATGCAAATGTAGAGAGAGGAAACTAGTAAAGAAAACCACACTATGAAATGGTAGGAGGGCGAGTGGGATATAAGCCCCAACCTCTCCTGTGCTTGTGCCCATGTGACTGGGCCCTCACAAGGTCATTAATTACATGTTTGGCCTAGTTCGAAATAACAAGGTGTAACCAATAATCTCGGGTACTAGAGTACCGTGTATCCAAGTCTAGGATTCTGCCCCTATATGCAGGATGTGGACGTAACATTCTTCCCCCCTCGAACTACTTCTGTCCTCAGAAGTGAAATTTAGGGAAGTTCTTCTTTATGCTTTCATCTCTCTTCCATGAATCATCATTCTCAGTCCAACCCTTCTACCTAATCAAGAACTCGGAGATAGAACAATTTCTCAATTGTTTATCTCTAGTTCTGAGCACTTTCTCAAGTTCCAAAGGTACACTAAGCGATAAATCTTCTAAATGGGATAAATCCTCATCAGATCCAACTGTATCACCTTCATGTAGACTTGATTTTAATCGGCTTATTGAAACACTGGTTGTGCAATAGATTTTCCTTGAAGATCTAGTTTGTAAGCTAAAGGATCAATTTTTCGTACAATTCTAAACGGTCCACAAAATCGGGTAGACAGTTTATAATGCTTGCTTGTACGTAGAATCTTGTGGAATTCTAAGATATACCCAATCATCAACTTTAAAATCTTTGGGAGATCTCTTAAGATCAGCATAGTGCTTGGCTCTATCATGGGCACTACGGATATTATCATTTGCCAGTTGAAGCATTTCTTGCATATCATGCAGGAAATCCACAATTTTCTCGATTTTAACAGATTTCATCTCCACATTAACTGGAGATCTAGGTTGAACACCGTACATAAGCATAAAAAGATTGTAATTTGTAGCAAAATGCTTTGTACTATTGTATGCAAACTCATTCAGAGGAATGTGATCTTCTCGAGGAGATTGCCTGTGAGAAACATATGTCCTCAACATATCTTCCATAGTGTGACTAGTCCTTTCCGTCTGGCCATCTGATTTATGATGATTAGTAGAACTAAAACTAAGAGAAGTTTCCAGTTTATGGAATACTACTGACCAGAAGTGACCAGCAAACTTAGGATCTCTATCACTTACAATGTCACTCGGCAGTCCATACAACCGAAATAGTCTTTCAACAAAGATCTAGGCTAATTCAAAAGCCTTAATAGTAGACTTAATTGGTATGAACGCTGCTAACTTAGTTAACCTGTCCACTACAACCCAAATAGTCCAACTAAAAAGTTCATCGATATACTCTCCCATCTCTGATTAGGGATATCCAATGGATGCAACAAACCACCAGCCTTAAGGCGTTCAACTTTAGCTAGTTGACAGGGCTTGCATTTAATCATGTATGACTCAACATATGGCTTGAGTTTTGGCCAATAAACTCTTCTGACCAAGTCAAGAGTCCTGTGTATACTGGGATGTCCTGCACAGGTTTTTTCATGACATTCAAACAAAATCTTACGTTTAAGCACATCATCCTTTGGTACACAAACCTTCCCATTCCGATTTAGCAATCCATCTCGAATGGTAAACTGTTTCACAAATATCGTTTTTTGTTAGCTGAGACCCTTGTGAACTCGTCTCAACACTGTTTTCATTTCTCCCAGTCCGAACAATGTTCCAAATATGACCAAAATAAGAATCATTTTCATATTTTCCTCTGATCGAAAGATATAGATCCGTAGAAATCTGGGTGAAAGACAGTTCATTCAATTCACCGATTCGACTAAGAGCATCCGCAACTTGATTAAGCTCCCTGTTACATAACAGATTTCATGATCGAATTCTTGCTGCAATTTGGCCCATCAGCTTTCCTACCCCAAAGATCATGTTGATTACAAAAGTACTTAAGAGGCTGGTGATCCGTATACACTATAAACTTACTACCATACAAGTAATGTCTCCAGGTTTTAAGTGCATGGATAACTACAAATAATTTAACAAGCAGGTAACCTTGTCGATGAGGGTGAGATTGAAGACTCTAGCATCTTCATATCTGCATTGTCATCTAATCAAGATGATCAAGCATGGTATATTGACCCAGGAGCCACAAGACACATGACAGGTAACAAGAATTGGTTCAGCAGTTTGAAGGTGTTGGATAATGGAACATCTGTTTCACAAGCAAATGGTGAGGTGTGCATGATCAAGGGGATAGGCACAGTTTCAATCCAACTGCCTGATGGCAAAAGCAGGATGATCAGGGAGGTACTTTACGTACCAGGTTTGAAGAAAAATCTACTTTCTGTTGGAGTCATTACTGATCAAAAGTTGAAAGTAGAATTCGCCCATGATCGTTGCTTTGTGAAGGATGCGAACCAAAAGTTCAAAGTTATTGCGAATGGAATAAGAGAGCCTAATACAAAATTGTACAGGTTGAATGCTACAATCAAGGGGCAACATGGACTTGTATCATCCGTTCCTTCGCAAACTGGTTGTGGCACAAGAGGCTTGGTCACTTGAACTTGGGAAGCCTCAGTTTGATGAGAAAATTGGAGATGGTAACAGGACTGCCTACCATAGAAGATCACTTGAAATCGATGTGCGAATCTTGTGTATATGGGAAGCAGCATCGAGAGAAGTTCAATAAAGGGGGTGTTGCAAGAGCAAAGAACATCCTGGATTTAATCCACACAGATTTATGCGGGCCTATGAGGACCATGTCCTTAGGAAAAGCCTTCTATTTCATGACCTTTATTGATGATATGTCACACGTAAGACGTGGATCTACTTCTTGAAGAAGAAATCAGATGCATTTGATAACTTCAAGAACTTCAAAAACTTGGTCGAAAATCAGACAGGTAGGAAGATCAAAGTCCTAAGATCAGATAGTGGAGGTGAGTATAAGTCTAATGACTTCAATGATCTTTGTGATCAATGTGGGATTAAAAGACAATTTATGCAAGCTCATACTCCTGCTCTCAATGGTGTAGCTGAGCGCAAAAATCGTACGATTGTGGAAAGTGCCAGATCTATGCTAGTTGAGATGAAACTACCAAAAGATTTTTGGTCAGAAGCATGTAGCACGGCAGTCTATCTTCAAAATAGAAGTCCTACCATTGCCATACCAAAAATAACATTTGAGGAAGCATTCACAAAGAAGAAGCCAAAGGTGAACCACTTGCGAATCTTTGGATGTAAGGCCTTTGTACACATTCCTAAGGAAGAGAGACGTAAACTTGATGTAAAAGCTATCAAGTGCATATTCCTAGGATATGATGATCGTGTGAAGGGCTATAGATGTTTTGATCCAGTCGAAAACAAAATCCATATAAGCCGAGATGTTATCTTTGATGAATCCAAGATGTACGAAGACGAAGATGCTGAGAAGATAGACACATCCAGTAGGAAAGATGGTATAGTGAGGATACCACCTGATGATGATCCATTCATTGACCTTCCGAGTGATGAACATGAGGATACATCTCAAGATACTACTACTCAACCTCAAGAAACAGGTTGGAGAGGTAGGGACAAACCTTTTGGTGCAAGAAGGATTGAAGTTGCAGGTGACAAACGCAAGGAAAAGGATGTACCGTGGGATACATTTTCACCAGGAAGCCGATCACTTGATAGAAAGCTCCCTAAGTGGTTTGAGAGATTGATGGAGAGCCGCGACATAGGTGACTTTCCAGGATCATCTAACTAGGGAGAGCTACGAAGATCAACAAGAGAGAAGATACTACCTGAAAGGTATGAAGCAAATTATGCTCTCTTATCTAGCATTATTCAAAGCAAAGAACCTTCGACTTATGGTGAAGCGAAGGATGATGACATTTGGATCAAGGCCATGGGAGAGGAGATGGAGTCAATTGCTAAGCATAGCACATGGGACTTAGTAGAACCACCAGTTGGCAAGAAACCCATTGGTTGCAAATGGGTATACAGGACTAAGTACCATGCAGATGGAAGTATAGCAAAGCACAAAGCAAGATTGGTGATCAAAGGGTACGCACAAAATAAAGGCATTGACTATGAGGAGACCTTTGCGCCGGTTTGTAAGTGGAATACTCTACGTCTACTTATTGCTTTAGCTTCACATTTTGGTTGGCCTTTGCATCAGATGGATGTGAAATCTGATTTTCTAAATGGTGAGTTAGAAGAAGAAGTGTTCATGGATCAACCTGAAGGCTTTGTAACGAAAGGACAGGAAAATAAAGTATGTCGCTTGAAGAAAGCGCTTTATGGTCTTGAACAAGCACCACGTGCGTGGTATGGCAGGATTGATGCCTACTTTCGTTCAAAGGGGATGGTGAGAACACATTCTGATCCAAATCTATATGTCTTATGCTTTGATGGTATGGTTGCTTTGATTGCTCTTTATGTTGATGACTTGATTATTACGGGAAATAATCAAGAGATGATAGACATGATCAAGAAAGTCCTCATGGAACAATTTGAGATGACGGATCTCAACCTGATGCATTACTGCCTTGGAGTAGAAGTGTGGCAAAAAGGACATGAAGTGGGTTTAACACAGGTGAAGTATGTCAAAGAGTTGCTGCACAGGTTTAGGTTGCAGGATTGCAAACCAGTAAACACTCCTATTGAACCAGGTAAAAAGCTTTCTAAGCTTGATGAATCACAGTCATTTGATGCTACGCTATATAGACAGTTAGTAGGGAGCTTGATTTACCTTACCACAACTAGACCAAATATATGCTATGCTGTTGGCATTGTAAGTCAGTTTATGGCAGCACCTACGGAAACGCATTGGAAAGCAGCTAAACGCATTTTGCATTATGTGAAAGGCACTTCAGAGTATGGCTTGATTTACAGGAAGCATGATGGTTTACCTGAGTTGTGTGGCTATGTGGATGCGGACTGGGGAGGTGACTATGATGATCGTAGATCCACCACAGGATATATATTCCAGTTTTGTGGTAATTGCTTTTCCTGGTCTTGTAAGAAGCAAAGTACAATTGCTCTTTCCACCACAGAAGCAGAGTATAAGGCAATGTGTAGTGCTGCACAAGAAGCTATATGGTTGAGACAAATCTTGGAAGAAATTGGCATGAAGCAGAAAAATCCCACAACTTTACATAGCGACAGTCAGAGTGGCATTCAGCTAGCAAAGAATCCAGTGTTCCATGCAAGAACTAAACACATTGAGATTCAATATCACTTCATACGTGAGAGGCTGCTGAGTCGTGAAATTCATGTTGTTCATTGTAGCACAGAAGAACAACTAGCTGATATTTTCACTAAGCCACTTACTGGAGAAAAGTTTGATAAGTTTAGATCAAAGCTTTCTGTACTTAAAGTTTGTTGACTTTAAAGCTATGTATATGACTGTATAAAAAGTGACTCTACTTTAAGGGAGAGAGTTAGAATTAAAGTTAGAATCACTGTGTTACTGTACTGTGGGTCCTATCAGTGGATAAGGATCAGTTGGCCTCGCCACGAGGCAAGTCGACGGGACACGCGTCCCGCCAACGGCAACCTGGGTCATGCATGGGTTGCCTGAGTGAACAACTATATGTACAGTGTAATTTCATTTTGAAAAACACAGTTGCTATGTGAGCTTGCTGAGGAGAGTGATTTTCTGTCTGTCTTACTGTGTAGCATGATCGGTGTTCCTGTGCAAAGCAAATTCTAAGTCCTTGAAGGTCTTAATGTAGACGAGAATATCATCTAGAAATACTATCACAAATTTCCCCAGATATGGACAAAACAAATCATTCATCATTTGTTAAAACATTGCTGGAGCGTTCGTTAACCCAAAAGGCAACACTAAGAACTCATAATGGCCAAATCTAGTACGAAATCTAGTCTTTTCTATCTGATGGTACCCTGTTTTGAGATCAGTTTTAGTGAAGTAATTTAGCCTCGCCTAAGCGATCTACAAGGTCATCCATCCTGGTCCATCCTTCTTCGCTTTCAAAAGAACAGGAGCGCCCCATGGTGACTTGCTAGATTGGATATATCCCATCCTCAGATAGTTTTCTATTTGATTTAAAATCTCTATCTCCTCTTTTGGAGAGAACCTATAAGGCTGCCTAGAGATAGTTTGACTTCTTGGAATTAACTCTATTTTGTGGTCAACTGACTTAGACGGCGGTAAACCATGAGGTGATTCGGATGGAAATACATCTTTAAATTCACTATGATCTGGTTTTTCATTTCTTGTTTGTGATCTAAATTTACTGAGTTAAGAATCACTGAAAATTCACAACCATTTAGATACACATCAGAAACATCCACAATAGGAATAGTTGCTACCAAATAAAGTAACTACCTTATCACCCTCCTTGAAGGTGAGAACATGCTTCTCAAAATCAATAGTCAGAGAAGGTGATTTACTAAATAACCACTCATAACCAAAAGTTAAAATCTATATGGGTTAGGTCTAAAACATGAAAACCTTGGATCTGCACTGGGAGATTAGGCACTTTAACGTTCCAAGTCTCCAACTCTGCACCTGAAGCTAGATAAACTCAATATCTATGTTTGATGGCTTTAGTTGGCAGGCTGAGTTTCTACACAAGACGAGGATTAACAAAATTATGAGTAGAACTATTGTCTAATAAAATACTAACTTCTTGATCTTTAACTGTGCCTTTTAAACAAATAGATCATTAGGCAAGAAAGAAAACAGTACTAAAAGAACATTCACACTCACAATTAGACAAAATTAATTTCCAAAGTTTTACTTTTACCACCAGGCATTTTGATCATCTGTGTCGCAGGTTTTTTTCTTTCTGGACAAAACTTCATCATATGCCCAGGCTTGTTGCAAATGAAACACAGATTTGCCTTTTTAGCCTTGATTCGGGACATAGACCTTTTCATCATCTTTTTCTTCGGCAATTCCGATGCCATTTGATCCAATTCATCTAAATACTTTGCAGCTCGGTCTCGACCTCGCTTCTTCCCATTCTTGGTTTCCGAAGTGGTCGGAATTTGTTGAAATTGCCTCCTAGATGCCACCACTGTGGAATCATATGATTTTGCTATCTGACAAGCATCCTCGAGGTTTTGAAGCACATTTCTTCTGCATTCGTTCTGATAATCAGCAGGCAACCTAGGACAAACTGCCAAAGTGCCAAGTTAGGATCGAATGATGGAACTTGATTCCAAAGATCCATAAATTCCTGGATATAAGAATCTAAGCTTTTATTCCCCATCTTGCAGTTCACGAACTTTTGGTTATAGTCGACATCATCCACAATGACGAAAAGCTTTCTTGAAGACTTCTGTGAATGCATCCCAGGCAGTGGGCTTGACGGTCAGATCATGCCACCACGACGATGCCTTACCATGAAGAAATAAAACAACGTTCTCGATTTTCTTCCCCTCGGGAATACCGTGAAGATTGAAATAACTACCCCATTTCATGAGCCAATCCTCCATGACTTTCGGCTTTTTCTCCTTCTTCTCCCCCGAGTAAGTCTCAACTGGAATTCAAGATTCGGAGAAGATAACAATTTCACTTGGTTCAACAAAACCTCCATTTGCTGATCTCCTAAATTATTCCGATGATTCACATTATTGAGAACACTACTCAACTGCTGGCAAATTTGCATGTACAAGGGTACAACGAGATTTGCAGCTTCTTCAATCATCTTGAATCATAAGCAGGAAATAACTT